>OZ010649.1:29352524-29605628 GCA_963932195.1 Empis livida | reverse complement strand
TTGAAGTGATAATTTGTTAGGTTATCTTATAAGCGCCGGAATATTCATGTTCTGAACTGTTATATACAACCCGTTAGCTCCATCGAATGTTACCAGCTCTTCTTAAACGCCGTCGATTTCGTACATTGTGATATGGATACCTGTGATGATTTACTGATTGTCGTTGATTTTAATTTACTGAGTCTGGTTTGGGTCAGATGGCGAATCATATTTTGTTGCGTCTAATGTGTGTTCTTCAACTGAGATACGATTTGTTGATCATTTATCTGACAGTAGTCTATTTCAGATTAGTAGCATTAAAAATAATCTTAATAGACAACTTGATGTTGTCTTTTCGACCGACTATTATAACTGCGCTTTGGAAGAGAGTTTCCAATATCTGTCAGTCATTAATGCTTTTCATCCTCCCTTATCAATTACTTTGGTTTTTGGGAATGAATCTATCCATGACTCGTACGAAAGTGTCGTCCGCTTCAATTTTTGTAAAGCTAATTTCAGTAAGTTAAACGACTTAGTTAGCAATACCAACTTGGATGTAATCCTAAATGCAGGAGATAATTTTGATTTAAAAATCACGAATTTCTACCATGCAATTTTTAAATGTATTGAACAATCTATTCCAGTATCTAGTACATCGAGTTCGCCTCCTTGGTATAATAATGAGCTTCGTTCATTAAGAAATGAAAGAAATAAGTTATGCCGTAAATTTTTAACTACCAGATCCGTATATGCTTTTCAGGCTTATTTTCAGTTATCTGATTTATTCTTGGATTTATCTAGGAAAGTTATCTTATTTATTCTCGGACTTATCTAGGAGGCTATATTAATCAAATGCAATTTGATATTATTGCTGACCCAAAATCTCTTTGGAGGTTCATTCATTCAAAAAAGAAAACAGATAATTATCCAACAACTGTCAAATACAGGGATCAATAATCTAATGATCCAAAATCTGTTTCCAACTTTCTTTAGCGAAGTTTTGAGTGATGTACACTTCTTTGGCTTCCATTAGTATAGAATATCATACTGTTGTTCACAAGGGCTGAAAATTGAAAGAAGATTATGCTACTGGTCCTGATGGCCTGTCAGCTATAGTTTTAAAGAGATGCGTGGATAATTTAGCACAAACCCTAACCGCTCTTTTTCAAAGATCACTGTCAAATTTTCAAACTCTTGTTTTTCCACCTGTCTCTTTACATTGGTTGAAGTCGTATGTTACTAATTGGAAATACAAAGTTCTACAAAGTTCTATTTAGGTTCGCTTAATACAATTGTCTATTTAGGTTCGCTTAATCTGATTCATTTGCGGCTATGTCTGGTGTGCCGCAGGGTAGCCACCTTGCCCCAATAATTTTTATTTTAACGATTAACGATGTTTCGTCAATAATAAAGTTTTCAGAAACTAATATATTATTTGCTGACGATATGAAAATATATATGATAATATATAACACCTTATCTGACAGTGCTGTCCTTCAAGAAGATCTGAATAACTTTTCTCTATGGTGCTCAAAAAACTTTCTTGAACTTAATGTCGGCAAATGCCAGAGTATTACTTTTACTTGCAAACGTGCTTTTTTTGCAGCACGTAATAATTATCTTAATAGTGAGCCTGTCCCGAGAGTTACGACCATTCGACCACGGTATTCTCTGCGAGAGTCAATTAAACTTTCACTACCATTTTGAGAATATTGTAAATAGGGCCAACTCTACGCTTGGGTTTGTCAAACGTGGGTCTAAGGAGTTTTTTGACCCATCATACGTCACTAGAGCTCTCTACATGACCTTTGTTAGACCGATTCTCGAATATGCTAGCCAAGTTTGGTCCCCGTATCAACAAGTATATACTAGTAGAATTTAATCAGTTCAACGTGGGTTGACTCTTTCAACCTTCCCCCTATAAAGATCGTCTTAAACTACTAGATCTTCAATCTCTACATAGGCGCCGTGAAATAGCTGATATTATTTTCATACACCGAGCAAGTCATTTCGGGATCAGTCTTATTTCCTTCTTGAACGGTTAAACTTTAATATCAATGCTCGTTCTCTTAGATCGGTGTCACTTTTCCAGATACGCTTCCATTGTACTGATTAGGTAATGAATGAGCCACTTTCCAGGACGCAGCGTGCAGTTAACAACAGTTCATCAAAATTTGACATTAGTGTCAGCAAACTCGAGCAGAAACGTGCTTTAAAATGTTCATAATACTTGTCACTTCAATACCTGGCTTTTTCTATTACATTGACTCCTTCTGCAATTAATACTTATTTAATAAGTATTTTCGTCGTGCAATTTTTTATGTTTGACGATTGCACTTTGCATGATTCCTAACATATATTAAATTTTTAAATTACTTTATTTATTAATTTTTTGTTTAAATTAACTGGTGACAGCGGAAGGAAGTAGTAGCATTCTTCACTGAATTGTAAAACCTGATGCATGTGGTAGCCAGTTCATTCAAGCAGTACTTGTATGTTTTATTATTATTTAATTTTTTAAAAAATTTCGTTCCTATTTTTTGACTCGATGACCGTCACGGTTTCTCAGACTGCCTTTAGTTCTATCTAAATTACCTCTTGACTAACTTGAATTAGCTGGTGACGGCGAAACGAAGTTGTAGCGTTTTTTTTAGAAAAAAAGATTTTTTTTAAAAAGAACGCTACAACGCTACAACTTCCCTTCGCAGTTTATTCATTACTAGTTTCTTATTTTAATGACGACATACTAACTATATCTCCCTTATGTTTGTCTTCGCTGATCTAATTAATTTATCAGTATCTTTCTTGAGTCCACATTTCCTGACCAAGTTAATACGTGGCTTATGATTGATTTTGTTAAGGATTAGATACTCAATTACTAACTAATTACTAACTAAATTTTTTCGAAATACTTAAATCCTGAACTTTAAATGGTGTAAAGTTGAATTTTATTTCCAAATCCTTGATTGGATTTTGAGCTGTTCAATGTGTTAGCGACAAAGGCGGATTCAGACGGGGAGGGGCGGCGATAGGTGCGATCGCCCCTCCATCCGACCTAGCATTTATGGTGAATTCAATTATTTCCTTTTTTCAATGAAAAAAGTAAGTAATTTTTCATTAAACTATAGCAATTAAGAAAATGTAATTCATTTCATCATATTGTATTTAATATATTTCAACGTCAAAAATGAAATCCGAATCAGAAATCCATGTGTGATTTCGAAACTCGGAATGTTGCTTAAAATTAACATTCATTCTGGCAACACTTTCACACAGTATAATCTGTCATCATTGCATTTGACTTTTTATTCTTGAATATTTGACTTCTTATTTTATTCTTATATACAAATGTACTAGATATAGATTCTTACCCACAAAAAAAAAATAAAAGCGTTTCAAAAACATAAACAAGAATCTTTAAAAGGGGGGTAAAGGGGAAGGGTTGTCGGCTTCGCGAACTTGGCGTATGTCTCTAGGTTAGGGGCGGCCTTGTGCAGCGTCGCAAACGATTTTTCCTCAATTCCTACTCTCACCTCCACGTGGTGCCCCCTGGAACCTGGTATACCGAGTGGACCGGATGGTTGATACCAACGGGAAGCTAGGTCAGGTCAACAAACGAGAGAGGGAGAAAAATCATGTATCCAGACTAGCAGCTGGTGTACATGCAGGTAGGCGTCTGACTCCATGTTAGGAGCGGCCTCAGCCATACCAGGCGGAAGGTATAAAACGCATTTACAAAAACTATGGAAGAGAAAAAAGAAGGAAAGCGGGTTGGGATATCTACCCAAACGTCGGCAGTTACTGCGCCTGCCGGCGGGCCTCTCCCCAAAGGGATAGGTCGCCAGCACTTTCAAAAAAAATTACCCAGGCAAATGTAACAGGTATACGAGTTTACTCCTCTGGTGTAGCCAAAACCCCTGAAGGAGCTGATAAGGCTGCGAAAAGGTTTCCCATGAACCTTAACGGCTCGGACAGGAAATGGCTTACCAGATGTATGAAAGAAGGTAAATCTAAAGAAGAGGCATACTCCTTGCTGAAGGAGAAAAACGTTAAGGCTTTGGTTACGCCTTCTACCTCTGGAGCCGGTAACGCTCGAACGGAATGTCCGAGTACAAAACGGAACAGGTCAAAGGAGTAAGGGCATCCTGTCGCCAAGAAAGGAAGGTTATAGGTGACAAACAGTCGGCATCGGGAAATGGCGCTGTTTGCAATGCCGATAACCACTTGAAAATTGCGATCATCGACAGGAAACATCCGGAGGGAAAAATTCTCCTGGGAAACCAGATGATCCTGAAGGATAGCTTCGAATCCTGGCAGGTCGATGCTCTGTTGGCGGTGCCGGAAGGCTTTATACCCCACTTCGAGTGGAGTCGGTTTTCTGGTGACGTCTTCAGGGTGACATGTCAGGATGAAGGGTCGGTGGATTTCGTAAAGAAAATGATCAAGGAAAAAGGCAACCTATAGCAGAATACGGACCTGCAGGTTGTCGGAATGAACGAGGTTCCGAAATTAAATAAGGCTTTTTTGTGGCTCCCCGAAGAGTGTAGAGGACCGCAGGAAGTGCTCAAGTTTATAAACATCTTGAATAAGAAGTTGAACTTGAACACGCAGTCCTGGACTCTATACCATCGGGAGGTCAAAAAGGAAGGTCAACTCCTGATTTTGGGAAACCCAGACGAGTCTCTGATGACACTAAAGGGTGTTTCTGGATGGGTTTATTACCTGTCCAGGAAGATCCAAATAACCTTCCCAAAATCAGAGGAGCCCAAGGTTGACCAGAGTTAAAAGGAGACCAACCCCAGTAAGAAAGATGAAGATCTTGACTCTCTATTGGGGGCGGTCGATAAACTCGGAGTGTTAGGATCGGAGGTGGGTTCAGACCTCGACAGTTATACTGACGAGAAAAACCTAACCGACGATTTAAATAAAACGGTTATCTTTATAGATGATGTAGACTCTCCGCAGGTAGTTAACACAGTACAGGAGAAAAGTAGCGAAAGCCCAGCAACATGAAGGTAATACAAGCGAACCTCCATCGTAGCTGGGTGGCTACAAATAAATTAAAGGAACACCTACTTAGAGGAGCTGTGGAGATAGCGCTAATCCAAGAACCCATGACTAAGGATAACAGGGTTCTAAGGTGGAGTGCTAAAGAGTTCCAGGTATTTTACCATAAAGGTGAAGGTAGGCCAAGAACTTGTATAATCTCAAAGAAAAATACTAAATTGATTTTTATTCCACAGAGAAGTAGCAATGACTGTATCGCCGTTCTGGGGAATCTCAGAAATGAGACGCAATCGTCAGATTTGATACTGGCATCATACTACTTACCGTATGAGGTATGACTCGTCTTATCCACCACCAACGCAGGATATGAGGAATATAGTGGAGTTTTCCAGGAACAAGAAAAGGGAACTAATAATAGGATGCGACTCCAATGCTCACCATTTGGTGTGGGGTAGCACGGATACCAATGAAAGAGGTAAGTCACTACTTGAATATTTATTAAGCAGTGAGCTCTTTTTGGCTAATAAAGGCTCGAAATCAACCTTTAGGCATAAAAATAGAAGTCAGGTAATTGATATTACTTTAGCCACAAAGAATATCCTTGCTAACGTTATGAACTGGTACGTCTCGGACGAGCCCTCTTTCTCTGACCATGCATGGATATCCTTTGAGGTAGAATCTGAAATTAATTTAGGGAATAGATTTAGAAACCCCTTAAAGACAAACTAGCAAATCTATAACGAAAATTTAGACAGTAGGTTGCTGAATTGTTCAGCACCCAGAACTCTAACTAATATAGATGTTATTGAATCTGAGGTCACATACCTCACGGAATCAATAATAGGAGCTTTCAAGGTAGCTTGTCCCTTCAAAAAAGGGGGGCAAAGGGGCAAACAACCTAGGATGAATAGTCAAATTCTTAACCTAAGAAAGGAGGTAAGAAGGCTATTCAACCGGGCAAAAAATTACAACACGGAGACTGATTGGGCAAACTACAGGAATGCTCTGAAGGAGTATAAAAAACAATGTAGGAAAGCCCAAAGAGAATCTTGGAAAAACTTTACCGAACAAGTCTGCAGTGTGACCGAAGGCGCTAGATTAAAGAAAATCCTGGTCAAAACACACACTCAGACGGAGTTAATAGAATATGGAGACGGAAGTAAATCCGGCTCTGCGAAAGAATCGTTAAAAATCTTACTCGAAACCAACTTCCCGGGTTTCCTAGACACCGAGGAAGTTTTGAGGGAAGATATAGGTTTGATTGACGGTAGGCCATCATTATTGGACGCACAGGAGACTATTACATTAGCAAAGGTGAGGTGGTCGGTGGATTCCTTTAAGCCCTATAAATCTCCGGGTACAGATGGAATCTACCCTGCACTTCTACAAAACGCTAATGAAATGTTGTTAGATAGGCTATGTCCTTTATACAGAGCTTGTCTTAAATTAAGTTACATACCGGAAAAATGGCGAGAATCTAAGGTGATATTCATACCGAAACCTGGAAAAAGTAGTTATGCCTCAGCGAATGCATACAGGCCAATTAGCTTGACCTCGTTATTACTGAAAACCTTAGAAAGGATAACAGAAATAGAACTGAGATCCTCGATACCGATCTCAGTGCTGTCACGATCCCAACACGCCTATTGTAAGGGTAGATCGGTTCACTCGGCCCTTCATAGCGCGGCGGTTGTAAAAGAAAAATAATTACTACAGAAGGACGTAACCCTGGGAATGTTCATAGACATTGAAGGGGCTTTTAACAATATAAAACGTGAATTAATAACAGGAAGTCTCATAAACAACGGGGCTGACAGTAAAATTGTAAACTGGATAGCGTCCATGTTGAGATATAGGAAATTACAGGCTAATTTCGGTAACTCTGAAAGGCTCGGATACGCCAGAAACGGTACCCCATAAGGAGGAATTTTATCCCCCTTTCTATAGCTCATTGTCATGGATGGCCTTTTAAAACAGTTGACGGAAGCGGGATACCATATTGTCTGTTATGCAGACGATTTGGCTATTTTCGTAACAGGAAAATTCGAGTCAACGCTAACGAGTTAATGCAAAGTGCGATACACCTTGTCGTCGGCTGGGCGACGAGGAACGGACTAAGAGTTAACCCGTCAAAGACTGAGCTTTGTCTCTTCTCACAAAGAAGGAGGAATTCCAGTTTAACTGGAATAAGCTTCGATAGTAAGATGCGTTGGAAACAGCACTTAGACCAAAAAGCCGATAAGGCAATTCGGACTTTTTGGATCTGTAGGAGTGCTATCTGGAAAAGCTGGGGATTCAGATAATCCAGGATTAAGATAATCTTAAGATAATTCTTAGGCACGGTGCGATTATCTGGTGGAAGGCTTTAGAAGTAGGAACTAATCTGAAAATCCTCGAAAGGGTGCAAAGACAGTGCTGTAGGTATTTCAGGAGCTCTGAGCAGCACACCTACCACAGCTCTGGAAACAATTCTTTGCATAGAACCAATCGAGCTACATGTTAAGAAAATGGCGGCAAATGCAGCCATACGCCTGAAGTTAAACGGTCTCTTTAAAGGTTACAATTCTCACTTGCCACACTGTGGTATTTTTCACACAGTCATGGAAGCAGACATAGACCCTGAACAAGAATGTGATTACCAGCTGGTGGAGAATTGTTTTGAAAGGAGGTATAAAATTCGTATACCGACCAGAATGGAATGGGAAAACGGTAACCCTATCCCTCTAAACGGTTCGACCATTTATACCGATGGTTTAAAAATGGAAACGGGTAGTGGAGCAGGTTTATCTTCGGTAGACTTTGATTTATCAATAAGCATGTGCCTTGAAACTCACGTCTCGATTTTTCAGGCGGAAATTGCTGCCATTAATAAGGCAGCTGATGTCTTAATTGGCAGATAAACACAAAGTAGGAATATTCTTATATGCTCGGACAGCCAAGCTGCTCTTATAGCATTGAATAGCATCTCCACCAATTCCAAGCTAGTTAAGGAATACAAACTAAATCTTAATATACTAGCGAGGAACAATCAGGTTAAATTACTATGGTGTCCAGGCCATAGGGGTATTGCCGGAAATGAAAAAGCTGAAGAGTTGGCAAGGAACGGGCCAGCTCCAATTCCCCGCCATGCCAAACAGTTGGACTTCCACTAAGGACGATTAAGAATACACTAGTGGAATGGGCGTCTAAAGTACAGGGAAGTAGATGGGAGAACTCAATGGGGTGTAGAGGGACAAAACTCTATTGGGGTGCCCCAAACACAGTTAAGACCAAATCCATCTTAAGCATGAACAAGCAATCATGTAGCTTAATCATCAGAGTCGCTACAGGGCATATTCTTCTGAGAAAACATGCTTCACAGCTAAATTTATCAGAAGAGTCCATCTGTAGAGGCTGTAGTGAAGAAGATGAAACCGTGGAACTACTGCTATGTAGGTATCCAGCGGTTAGATGTAGGAGGTTAAGACATATGGGTTACCATTTCTTCACAGATCTTTCGGAGGCTGGTACCTTTAATCTGGCAAGGACGATCTCTTTCATGAAAGATGTAGGGTGGGCCGACGCGCTGTAGGGAGACATAGTATTCAGCCGCCGGTGGGGGTGTACAACGGACCTCTTTAGGTCTTGGTGCATGGTGGACTTGTTTCTCCCCCCACTTTCAAACAAACCAACCAACCATCTTTAAAAAACTATTTTAAGACATCAAGAACAGATAGCTCAAAATCAACAAGAGAATTGGATAATTCTGCTGTCAAACCAATTAGAAATACTGCGAATCTAGTTGAGCCAATTGAACCTTTAATAACATCTTCAATTAGAATTCATCATCATCAACATCATTTAGCACTACAACTCTGTGTGAGTTTTGGTTTTCTTTACAATTTGCTTCCATTCGTTTCTGTCTTGGGCAACATATTTCCAGTTGAAAATACGCAATTTTGAAACTTCGTTATTTATGTTATCAGCCCACCTTGCTCTTGGCCTTCCTCTAGCTCTTGGTCCATCTAGTTTAGATGCATAAATCTTATACTGTGCTCTATTTTTATTCATCCTGTTTATCCCATTTTAGCCGTTGTGCCTTCGAGAAACGTACCATATCTTCATTTTTCATTAAATCATTTAATTCACTGTTGCTTCTTCTTTCGTATTCATCATTATTTATTCTTCTTGCACCAAAAATTTTCCTTAAGATCTTTCTTTCAAATAATCTTAGATTATTTTCATCAACAGATGTCATCGTCCAAACTTCACACCCATATGTCACTACTGGACGTATTAGAGTTTTATAAATATTTAGCTTAATTTGTCGCGACAACAATTTTGACTGAAATAGCTTTTTGTGTGCAAAATAGCATTTATTTCCTGCTTGAATACGGTCCTGGATTGAAAGATCATTTTAAGATATTTCGTCTTTGCGTCATTTATTTTCAGGCCAACTCGTTTTGTTTCTTCTTCTAATATTGTAAATATTTCGACCATGGTTCTGTAGCTTCTAGAAACTATTGCAATATCATCTGCATACGCTATAATTTGATATGAGTTTACAAAGATATTTCCGCCTTTACCCAATTTTCCTATTGCATCATTTAAAATCATGTTAAATAATAGTGCCGATAGAGCGTAACCCTGTCTAACTCCGGATTCTACTTTAAATTCTACTTTAAATTCTGATGATGTTGGACCTTGTATCAAAACTTTAGCTTTAGCATTTTCAGTACTCAGCACCGCTATTTGTGCTAATTTTTTGGCACACCCTGTTTAATTAGTGCTGCAGCTAGTTTATTTCTATTAATACTGTCAAACGCTTGTTTGAAGTCAATAAATATAATATGCAAGTTTTTATTATATTCATAGCATTTTTCCATGCTTTGTCTCATCAGAAATAATTAATCAATTGTAGACTTTCCGCTTCTGAATCCGCACTTTTATTCACTGAGTATATTCTCAGCATATGGTTTAATGCTTTGATAAATTATGCTCGATAGTACTTTATACGCACAGTTTAATAACATGATTCCTCTATAATTTTCACATGCTGTTTTATCACCCTTTTTGTGAATTGGGCATAAAAGCCCTACATTCCATTTCTCAGGTAATCTTACTTCGTTCCATATTCTACATATTAATATATGTAATTTTCGGTGAAGAGAGTTACCAGCAGTTCACGTATCTTCACATGGTGATTTGTTGTTTTTTAGTTTTGATATAGCCATTTTTACTTCTTCATAAAATGGTTCTAAGAACATGGGTTCTGCGGTGTATAGCAAGTCCGTATCATCATGATCATCATTTTGTATATTCAAAACTTCCTCAAAATATTGTTTCCATCTTTTAATAACTGCTTCTTCACTTGATATACGTATGCCTTCTTTGTTTTTTATAACATTTGTTCTTGGCTGAAATCCATTTTTTTCTTTCTTAATACAGTTATAGAAGTTCTTCACAAGTTCTTAACATTTCTCTTTTCTTCTTTTTACATATCCTAGTAGCTATCAATCTTTTTTGTTTATATTCTTCTCTGTTGCTTCTGGTATTCCTGTGAATTATTTTTATACGTACTAAATTTTTAAGCTTAATTGCATTTTCACATTCTAAATCAAACCATTCTGTATTTCTTTCTCTGTGCTTTATTCCAATAGAATCCTTTGCTGCGATTGTTATTGCATTCTGTATTTGCTGCCATTCTTCATCTATATTTATATTTGTGTTTGTTTCATTTTCAAAATGTAATATGGAAGTTACATATTACATTTTGATTTTTAAATTTATCGATATTCCATTTAGTTTAGTCGATATTCCATTTAGATATTCCTTTTTTCATAACCATATTAGATATACGTTGTCGGAGTACAGTTTTGACCATATAGTGATCGCTATCACAATTGGCACCTCTGTGTGTTCTTAGATTTACGATTGAAGATGCCTTTCTTGACGATATAAGAACATGGTCTATCTGATTGACTATGTGTAATCCAGGCATTTTCCAGGTTCCTTTATATATATCTTTTCTATCAAAAGCTGTACTTTTAATTTTCAGATTACATGAACAAGCAAATTGACATAAACGCTGGCCGTTAGGACTGGTTTCTAAATGTAATGAGAACTTTCCTGCTATCCGCTGTATATGGTCTGCTTTACCAATTTTAGCATTAAAGTCTCCTCATATCAATAATGTATCATATGAATTAACTTCTTCACATACTTCAGATAATCTTTCATAAAAAATATCTTTATCGTCATCCTCAGCATCCTCTGTTGGTGCGTATGCAGATATTATAGTTATATTATTAAATTTGACTTTTAGCCACAGACTGCACATTCTATTATTCACTGGGTTAAATTCAATAATATTATTTCTTAGTTTTTTGCTTACTATAAAACCAGTTCCATACATGCCAAATCTTTCATTATCACCACTATAGTATACAGAATAATTTTCTTTTCTCATTGTTCCTTGATTTTTCCAACGTATTTCCTGTAACGCGAGCAAATCTAGTTTATATTGCATCATTTCATTAGATTCTTCATTCATTTTTCCCGCTTGTGGTAGTGTTCGTATATTACATGTTGCGATGTTCAAATCATATTCCTTATTTCGTTGCCGGGGTCTATATAGGTTATCAGTCCGAATCCGAGGCTCTATTGAAGAGTTCCTAACAATAGGTTTTTACAGTGTAGAGTTGTCAGCCCTACGACCGACCCCCATATTATTTTGCAAATATTGCATTGTTTTTGTTGATTCAATTACAACAAATAGAGAAATGTTATTGCAAAAGTTGGTAAAAAATCCTATAAATACTTTCTCAAAGTTAACAGGTAAATATGGTTCTCTCAACAAACATGAGACTGCGAAATATCATATGAACTGTGTGTCAGCTGCTGAAATTTTTTGTAAAGTTTACGAAAATCCTAAGAATTCTATTGTTAATTTAATTAATACTAATAGAGCAAAACAAATAGAAGAAAATATTCTTCTATTATATTTGACGAAACAACTGACATTACCACAATATCGCAATTGAGTTTGGTGATTACATATGTGTATGAAAATAAACGTTATGAGGATTTTATAGATTTTTTAAACATTCACGATGAAATATTTTCAAATGAAGTAGGGCTAGGGGACAATATTGAGCCGAAAATTTCAGGATTAATGATTGGCCGTCTGCACCACGAGGAGGCGACCTACATAGCAGGGTCTGCTATGTAGGTCGCCTCCTCGTAGTGCAGACTGGGTAATGCAAAAAGATCTACAATTGGCAGGGGGAATCAAGCCGAACAGCTTGCTGTCGGCTCCGTATCCTGTCAAGATAGGGGGGATTAAAGTCGAACAGCCTGCTGGCGGCTCCGTATCCTATCTAGGTCTTTGGCGGATGTGAAAGGGGAACTCAAACCTAACAGCTAGCTGTCGGTTCCGTAACCTTTCACAGCATTGCGCATCTTGAAGTACGGGTCTGGTCATATTTCAGACAGATTTCAAGGTACCAATGGTCACTAATATGGGGTGGTTCCTAGTGATTCGCAAGTGTATATACTACCTATAAGGTGACCTTAATAAAGTACGGCACTAGAGGAGTAAACTTCGGAAACAAAAATCCCCAATCCAGGGTGAAACAGCATATTCCAAGGGATGAATGGGTAGTGGGAAAATAGTCGTTAATATGCGAGCTCTGGATACCAGGCGACCTCCAGTTTAATTTAGCCTTCCCCTGGTAATGCGGAGCTCTGCCAGAGGTGACTATTATTTCTCGCGCTACTCGTGGGAATCAAAATATGGAACACACACACAACAAAAACATAGAGGATGGTGCCTCCAACAAGGCATCTAATATATTGGCAGAGCCAAAAATTATAGAGATAGTGGCAATGGAAACATCAACTCCAGAAGAAACAGCTAGAGGGCTTGATGAAAAGGTGAACCCTTCGCAAGCCAATCAAAAAACATCTGGAAGCCTAGCTGAAAAAATTGCCTTCCTACCTCCGCCTATTAAAATCAATAAGGGCATCAACGAACAACAGTTATCAGCTGAGCTAATAATGTTCAACAACAAATTATTGTTGTTTTTCTTCATATATAAAAAGAAAGACGTATATATTTTATTTTTATAGTCACAAAAGAAACTTTATTTAATGTTTTTTAATTTTAAACTCTTTACAATATATTTAATTTTAATATTAATATATTTAATTTTTATATACTATAATTAGTTATTTGCAAAGACAAAATTATTTATTAATTTAGGTCTAACGATTTTGAATGATATGAACAGACTGAATTTAATTTATTAAAAATAAGTAAGGAATAATTATAGTCGACAATGAAAATTGTCGACGTTTCATTTTCTCACGATTTTATATTTTAAAATTTAAATGTAATTGTATATTTTGTAGATTTTATATTTTAAACTTAAAGTATTAAATTGTAATTTTGTATTTTGTACAAATGCTAATTAATCATTTATTAAAATTTAAATTTGATATATGTGAGATAAAGAATATTTTTGAAATATAAAAGTAAAGTAATAAAAGTAAATGTAATATGTATATATATATGTATATATCAGGAGTGCTGATATAACTCCTCCCTTCTCAGAGAAGTCCATACAGGGCTGATCGACTTATTCATCTTCATCTAATTGATTTTGATGTTGTAGAAATTGATCGGTATTTTTTGCTCTTTCCGCAGGCTGAGGTTTTATTGTTAAAGATGTTTTCTCTGGTTTAGTACGTTTAAGCTTATATAGATAGATTATCCCAAAAATAACCAACACTACCAGAAGGATGCAAGTTGGAGCAATCCATGTGTAGCTTGAATTCGGTATATTTTTCAATATTGTATTACGCATTCGCTGCTGTTCTCTTTGAAGTTTGTGAATTTGATCTAAAGATATTTGGTTCAGTTCCAGTTGTTCGTCTTCTTTTAATGGAGCTTTAAATATTTTGATTGATGGTAGTAAAAGTGGTTGCCCAATGATAGTTTCTTCATTATTAGTGTATAAATCTGTGGTTGTTTGAAAACTGCAGTTTGTAGGTAATTCTATTAAGTAAGATCCTTTGAGCGTTGTTAAATCGGTTTTGCGGCAGATTAGCCTTAATTTTGTTTCTTTTGGAAGTACTGTAATGTAATGTGAAGTCGTAATTTCTTGAATCATTTCATGGTTTATTGTAACTGGTATTGGCTGGCAGACATTAGAATAAGCTTTTTCTAATTGTAAAATCTCGTTCATACAGTCGTTCTGGTTCGAATGTTCAAAAGACTGTTTCTGCATGCAATAGTACATCGGATGAATATTTCGGCATTCTTCGTCTTCATATTGATAACCTTTATTACCAATGATCAGATAAGGTTTTGTGGGGATTAGGATTGTATTATTTATATTAGGAACAGGAAAGAGATGATAATAGGAATATGTTTCGGAATACATAATAGGGAAGTGAATAATAAAAACTATTTTGTTATTAGAGTGATATGATTCAACGTCGATGATTTCGTAATATTTGTGAATATTAGAAATATCATTACCAAAAAACAATTCTTGTGGTGTGTAATGTAAAAGTACCTTTTCAATAATAAATTTTAAATCTTGTATTTTTAAAATACTACTGTGAAAAATTTTAAGTCTAGCAAAAGTAATAGCATTTTCCAAATTATTTAAAGTTTGCAGAATTATGTTAACGACTGAATTAATTTCGTCTAGGGCATTTTTTGTAGCTACGTAAGCAATAATTGCATGCTGACCATTTTTCTCGAAATTACGTAGTTTAGCGCCGATTAATTCTTCATTTTGTTTTATCAATGTTAAAGTATTATTGTATTCATCAAGAATCCGAGTTGTTAATGAAATTTGTTTATCTAATGTAGTTACTATGTTAATTTCGTTAAGATGTAAATTTTGTATAGCTTCGTCATAACGTTTTCCGTCAGAAACATCTAAATTTCCGGTTATAGTTTTAAAAATACTTCCAAGCCCATTAAACAATCCTCTTTTCACTCTCTTATTAAAGTGAAGTGAGTTAAATTTTTCTTTTACCTGATTTAATTGATATCTGATTAAACTATTGAGATTTTGTAATTCATTAATATATGTTTCATTTTTTTTTTCGTCAATTTCTTTTGTGATACGTTCGTATTGCTGTGTAATTTTAAATAATTCAATCTCCAATGGTTCAAGATCAAAATAATGAATGAATGTGTGAAAGCTTGCCCTTAATTTAGCATTTCCTATTCGAAAAGGTAAAATTCCTGGATTTGAAGCCAGATTTGTTATTTTAACTTCCTGTTGGAGTGTCAGGGTTGCCGTTGTGGCAAGAAGAATTCTGTAAAGTAATTTTGTTTTGATTAGTTAGAGGTCTTTTTAAATTATTTTTATGATATTTTTTTCCGTTTGTTTCTATGGTGATATTTTGGTCTGAGTCAACTACATGAGGTTTGAATCTGGGAGATATCTTATTACGAGCTCTTGTCGTGTGATATACAAGTGTACCAGGTTCATAAGGAATAGGATCTTCTCTTTCTTTATTTAAATTTTGTATGTCATTATCTTTTTGTTTCGAAAGTTTTTCATGGAGTAATTTATATAGTTCTTTTGTGTTTTCTTTATGTTGATTTATATAGTTTGAGTACAAATTTTTATGAATATCAATATTAAAAGGGCTGTTAAATCCTATATGGCCATTAATTACATCTATAGGACGATGTTTTGTTACTGAATGTATGGAATGATTATAACCGAGGATTGCGTATGGCATTTGATCAAGGATATTTAATTCTTTTTTTGTTTCTTTAATGATTCGTAAGTGTTCTATAATTGTTGAGTGAAATCTCTCTATTGGACTATTAGAATTAGGATTTAATGGTGTTATGTAATGAATTTCTATTTTATGTAAAATAGCGAAGTCTTGAATAATATTATTTTTTAATTCAGAACCATTATCGAGAATAATTAGTATTGGTGATCCATGATGAGTCATAAATGTGATCAAAGCTTTTGCGACATGGATTGCAGTTAATGCGCTAACTGGATAAGCTTGTGCATATTTTGAAAATATATCTATTATAGTGAGAAATTTTTGATTACTTATTGTGAATGTGTCTATGTGTATGATTTCAAAAGGTTTAGAAGGAGTTGGTGATATTTCAAATTTTTGTTTTGGCGGATTTCGATCATATTTCATTTTTTGACATAAAACGCAATTATTAATAAAATTCGTTACTGTACTTCTAATATTTGGCCAATAATATTGCTTTTTAATTTGCGATTCTGTTTCTAATATTCCGCGATGATTTGTTTTGCCTTCGTGAACTAGTTTTACAACTTGTTCTTGAGCATGTAATGTTTTTATATCTTCTAGAATCGTGTTGCATAGAATTATTTTGAATGCAGAATTAGTAAAGGTTTCATTCTACAAATTCTTGGAATATATTCTTCTTTATCTAAATTTATTGCGAATATTTTGTTAACCGTGCTAAATTCCTTAAATATCTTTACTATGTCTTCGTCAAAATTATTTTTAGATATTTCAATTATTGTTCTGGTTTTATTTCCGAATAAACGAATAATTTTTGGTAGCTTTGGAGACAGAAAAACTAGTTTGAAAAAAATTTGATTTTTATAATAATTAATAGGTGTTTCAGAAATTTTTACTTCTAATATAGGATTTTCTAGGCTAGAATGAATAGTATTATTTTCGTCTGAAGAATAATCAATTTCAGAATAAATTTCGTTTATATCTGGACTTTCATGTATATTCCCATCAATTGAGTCTGTGTCAATGTGTAAAATATTATCAGTTTCGTCGTCAGTATTGTTAATATTTATATTATCGTCATTTACATTAATTTCATTAATTTGGATTCTAGATAATGCGTCGGCATTAGCATTTTTTGAACCCTTTTTATACAAAATAGTATAATCGAATTCTTCAAGCTTTAAACGCCATCTAGTTAATCTAGCATTAGGATCTTTAATTGAAAACAACCAATGAAGAGGTTTGTGATCTGTATATATGAAGAATTTTTTACCATATAAATATGGCCGAAAATGTTTTGTGGCCCAAACTATACCAAGAAGTTCTCTTTCTATAGTGCTATAGTTTTGCTCTGCTTCATTTAAAGTTCGAGATGCATAAGACACTGGTTTATCTTGACCAACTACTCCTTGAGAAAGAACAGCGCCTAAAGCGAATTGACTGGCATCAGTTGTTAAGTTAAACGGACGTGAGAAATCAGGGTATTGCAAAATTGGCTCGTTTATTAGAAGTTCTTTACATGTTTCGAAACATTGGATATATTCTGGACTAAAATTAATTTTTGCTCCTTTTTTGAGACATAAAGTCATTGGTTTTGTTATTTTAGCAAAATCGGGAATAAATTTTCTATAATATCCCAGGAGACCCAAAAATCTTTTAATTTCCTTTGTTGATTTTGGAATAGGAAATTTTTTTATTGATATGATTTTATCAGGATTAGGTTTAATACCTTCTGGGGTTATAATATGCCCTAAATAAGCCGTTTCCTTTTTTAAAAATTCGGATTTATCTAGCTGTATTTTAAAATTTGCTTCACGGAGTCTTTGGAATACTTTACTTAGATTGACCAAATGTTCTTGTAATGAGGTAGAAAAAATAATGATATCGTCTAAGTAGACTAGACAAATTATATTTTGTAACCCTCTTAGAATATTGTCCATGACTCTTTGGAACGTGGCAGGCGCGTTTTTCAAACCAAAAGGCATCCTTAAAAATTCGTAATGACCATTTTCTACATTAAAAGCAGTTTTTTGAATACTATCTGGATGCATCTGAATTTGGTGGAACCCGCTAGCTAAGTCAATGGTAGAAAAATAATTACATCTACCGAGTTTATCCAGAACGTCTGATATATTTGGTATAGGATACCGGTCATCTATAGTTTTTTCGTTAACATGGCGATAGTCGACAACAATACGCCATTTCTTTTTGCCAGAAGCGTCGGCCTTTTTTGGGACGATCCAAATAGGTGATGACCAAGGTGAATTGCTTGGTCTTATAATATTTTGTTGAAGCATATTTTGAATTTGACTTTGAACTTCGGCTTTGTGTATGAAAGGGTGACGATAATTTTTCTTGTGAACAGGTATTTCGTTTGTAGTTATTATTTGGTGCTTAACTTGATTAGTAAATGATAATGAATTTTCACTAATATGGAATAAATCTGAATACTTTTTGCAGAGAGAAATTATCTCTGATTTTTCTTCAAAATTTAAATGATCGGTTCGAATTAAATTTTCAATATTTTGAATAGAATTAATTTTGTTTTCTTCACATTTAAAATGATAAAATTCAAAATTATTTTCAATTGGAATAGTTTTAATCGGATACAGTAAAGTAAAATTAGTATCATCTGTTGAGTTATTATGAATTTCAATATTTGCCCATCCCTCTGAAGAATTAGTTAAAATTTCTGGAATAAAACAATTTTGAATTGTCTGAGAAGGAATTAATATTTCGCCAGATTGAATAGTTACAGGTACCTTAATTTTTGAAATTGTTTTAACTGGAAGTAATTTTTCGACGAGTATTTTTGTATTTGTAGTAAAAAATTTGATAGGAATTTTTGTTTTTGGAGTTATTATTTGCAAATTTTTAAAATCTAGTTGAACATTAAGAGATCGAATAAGATCAATTCCGATCAGTCCATCAAAAACATTGTGAAATTTATAAGAATAAAATTTGACTTTTATATCTTCATTAAATTCAGTGAAAATTGGAAAAGTTGCAGAAGTTGTATGTTTTGATGAAGCAAAAGATGTGGAAACAATAAAAGGATCTATAATTTTAAATTTAGAATAATATTTATTAATAATTTCTGGATCAAGAAAAGATTTAGTAGCACCAGTATCTATTAGTAATTTGAGAGGTGGATTATTTATTGTAATATATGGAAGTTGTCTTTTGTCGAAAGAATTGTTTAGCTCTATTATGTTCCCGATTGTTGAAATAGGCCGTTGATAAAATCCTGAGAATTATCTTCATTTAGGATTTCTGTATTTTCATATTCATAAGTATCGGAATTAATTTTATCAGAATTTTCAGTTTGGATGTCAGTATTATACATTTCTTCGGTCCTAAATCTTGAAGGAGAAGGTTTTTGAATAGCAGTAGATTGCCTAGTAGATATACTCATAGGAGTTTGTTTGTTTATATTTGAATTTTGAATTGATTTTCCGGAATATTTTGGTTTGCCGAAAACTTGTTCATGAGTAGGAAAATTTTGTGGTGGTGGTGACCAATTATTAGATGGGGGTGGATTAGATTGAACCTGGGAATTCTGCTGGAAAGAGTTATGTGGTATAAAATTATTATTTTGAGAGTTTGTAGAACTAAAATTTTGACGTGCACTTTGTCTCTGTTGTGAGTTATTAGAATTAACAAAATATCGTGGAGAATTATTAGGATTTTGAGAATTAGAAATATTAGAATTTTGAACAGTATTTGATGATGGTGTGCGTCTATTATTTGAAAAATTTCTTTTAGTCTGATTTGATTGTGAATTTTGAATATATCTAATACTATCCTCCTTTCTAATGAAATTTATAGCATCTAACAAAGTTTTAGGTTCTTTAGTTCGAACCATTATACCATACGGATTTTTCAAACCAGCTAAAAATACCACAAGAGCTTGACTGTTATACATCATCTGTTTGAATTTGCGGACATTCACATCGCTTTCATGAATAGCAAGATAATTTGAAATTGTACTTAATAATTTCCTTACTCTATCATAAAATTGATAGGGTGTTTCATTATAATCTTGTCTTAAGTTATTCAAATCAAAAGATAAACAATTTTCATTTCTTTGGTCACTAAAATTAAGAACCAATTCTTTTTTTATTTCCTCGATATTGGTAACACAGCTAATATTAATTACTTCTCTAGCTGGACCTTTTAATTTGCTGATAATAGTACGATAAATTACCACATTTTGGTAATTATTTGCGTTTTGAGTGTCATAAAAATGTAAAAGAATACTATTTACACTTTCCAAAAAAAAATTCAATTCGTTAACATTTCCATCAAATTCTGGAATTGTTTCTGCGTGTACTTTTAAAAAATTTGGAACTGCAGGTGTAGCCATTTCGTTGCTTTGAATTGTTTCTAATGAATTATTATTATTTTTTGAAATAGAAACTTGATTCAAATTATTGGTAATTGAACTTATATCTAACTCTAAATTTGTCTCACTTTCACTGAAGGATTGGGAGGGTTTAGAGGAGTCTGACATAAAGTAATAAAAGTATAATATAAATTTAATTGGTTACTCACAGAACGGCTGTCGTATTCATCGATTTCGGCTGCTTGTAATCTTAGATTTGTATTGGTTTTTTGTTGAATGTTGATTTCACTTGAATGTTGCTTCACTTCAATTTTAATTTTAAATGTCTTTTATTATTTTATTATTATTCTCGTTAACCGATATATTTATTAAATATTATTTTATAATTTATTTGTAACTATTTATTTTTATTATATTGTTGCTTAACTATCAAAATAGAAAAGTTATCTTCAATAGATTTCTTTGCAACAAGTATACCGACTGCGCCAATAATGTTCAACAACAAATTATTGTTGTTTTTCTTCATATATAAAAAGAAAGACGTATATATTTTATTTTTATAGTCACAAAAGAAACTTTATTTAATGTTTTTTAATTTTAAACTCTTTACAATATATTTAATTTTAATATTAATATATTTAATTTTTATATACTATAATTAGTTATTTGCAAAGACAAAATTATTTATTAATTTAGGTCTAACGATTTTGAATGATATGAACAGACTGAATTTAATTTATTAAAAATAAGTAAGGAATAATTATAGTCGACAATGAAAATTGTCGACGTTTCATTTTCTCACGATTTTATATTTTAAAATTTAAATGTAATTGTATATTTTGTAGATTTTATATTTTAAACTTAAAGTATTAAATTGTAATTTTGTATTTTGTACAAATGCTAATTAATCATTTATTAAAATTTAAATTTGATATATGTGAGATAAAGAATATTTTTGAAATATAAAAGTAAAGTAATAAAAGTAAATGTAATATGTATATATATATGTATATATCAGGAGTGCTGATATAACTAGCTGAAGCAGTTGACGTTGACCGAAGGAAAAAAAAGGCTAAGCGGAGCAGGTAGACGAAGGTATACGTACCATCGCCAAAAAGGCAAGAATATAAAAGAGGCATACGCACTAGCGTGTCTACCAATTGCAGACACGATTACAACCGCACAAACGTCAAAAAGGCTCAGAACACCTTCCACAACACCACCGACAGTGCACATTACTAATAAAAAGCAGAAAACCTCTGCCTCTAATAGCAGCCAACATAGACCCGCAGCAGAGACTCAGCCCTCCAAGTCAGCTACTATTTATAAGGACGCACTAAAGGGGACCAAAATCGGTATTATACACGCCGAACATCCCTATAAATTATTATCAGCATCGACTGCCAGAACCCAGAATTATGCGCGGCGAATTGGAAGGGTCTGGGCAGATGCAAAGAGGGCACATGACGGCCAATCGATGGAGAAACTAAAGCAGAAGGTCTTCAGAATCTGCTTTAAATTCGCTGGCATCACTCTTCGGCCAAAAACTAAAGAGGTAAATCGCTGCCAGCCGCATCTCACAAGTGATGTTCAGCGAACAAGCCAAAGAACCAAGTTAAGATGATCCAGGCGAATCTCTATCGTGCAGCAGCGGCTATGGACGTACTCACTTGGAGATTCGCTAAAGAAGAACTTCAGGTGGCCCTTCTACAAGAGCCTAGAGCCACAACAGGTAAAATCCTGGGTATTCCTCAAACCATGGGTAAGTTAATCTTTGATAAAAATAATAGCAGACCTAGAACTGCTATCCAATTATCAACTAAAATGTATTATCTAAATATTCCTAGTTTCATCCGTACAGATCTAGTGGCTATACTGGTGAAACTACCCACCACAGGGGGCTTCCAAGAGGCCATCATCGTCTCGGCGTATTTCCCCGGAGAGGAGACAGAACCTCCACCTAAAGACGTCATAGAACTAGTGGAATATAGCAAAATACACAATCTACCAGTCATTCTGGGTTATGCCGTCAACGCACACCACATAATATGGGGAAGTAGATGAGTCAGTTTTAAATTATATTACTTCTAACAACTCAGATATAATAAATCAGGGCAACACCCCTACCTTTGTCAATGCTATTCGGCAGGAAGTTCTAGATTTAACAATAGCTAGCCCCCTGCCTTTCTCACAAATTTAATAACTGGCATGTTTCAAAGGAAGCATCGCTTTCGGACCATAATCACATATGTTTTGAACTGGAAACCACTCTAAATATTACCAAAAAATTTAGAAAACCAAAACGTACTAACTGGCAACAATACGAGCACTTCCTTCAGTACGAAATAAATAACTCAGAGGTAGAAATCAGCAACCCAGACTGCATAGCCCTCCAAACCAACCAACTTGTAAGTAGCATTAGAGATGCATACGAACAAAGTTGTCCCATTTCCCAACACAAAGGAAAAAAACAAGTTCCTTGGTAGAATGACGAACTAGCGGTAAAACGCAAAGAAACCAGAAAACTTTTCAACAGAGCGAAAGCCCTTGGTAACTGGGAAGCATATAGAACTTCCCTCACCGAATACAACAACTTACTCAAAAAGTCCAAAAGAGATTCATGGAAGAAATTCTGTGAAGAGATCAATGATCTCCCAGCGGCCTCCAGACTCCAGAAAGCCCTGGCAGGTACAGGCGCAGACATTGGACTGTTAGAAAAACCAGACGGATCACTAACAACCAGCAGCTCAGAAACTATTGACGTGTTATTGGCAACATACTTTCCGGGTTGCAAAATAAAAACACTGAAGACATAGAGGAAGAGGGAAGGATTCAACGTCCTACTCCAAATAGCAAAAGCCAAATAAAATCTTCACTCCAGAAAAAATTAAGTGGGCAATAAACAACTTTAAACCCTACAAATCTGCTGGAGTAGATAAAGTATTCCCTGCACTACTTCAACAGGGATTAGAGATTATAATGCCAAAAATGATAAGAATCTTTAAAGCCAGCTTTATATGGGGGTATATTCGAAAAATCTGGAGAAAAGCAAGGGTGGTATTTATTCCAAAGGCAGGGAACCGTCCCTCTGAAAAGGCTAAATCATACCGCCTCATAAGTCTTACCTCCTTCTTCATTAAAACAACGGAGAAACTAGTAAACAGCGCTTCGTGACCTTGTAAGATCAATTGAAAAGACAATAGAATACAAGGAAATAGCGCTATGTGCATTTCTGGATATAGAAGGGGCGTTTGACAATACCCCCCACGAAGCAATAATATCACTAGCCAGAAATAAAGGTCTAGAATCGGCGACAACCATATGGATACACGCCATGCTAAAAAATCGCTTGACAACAGCCGACCTAGGAAATAGCTCAATAACAGCACAAACCTACAGGGGTTGCCCCCAAGGAGGAGTCTTATCTCCACTACTCTGGTCTGTGGTGGTTGATGAGTTATTACTACTTCTAGTGAATCTCGGTTACGACACCATATGCTAATGACATAGTCATAATAATAAGGAGCAAATATGACAATGTCATATCAGAAAGGTCACAATAAGCCCTAAACGGGATAATCAATTGGTGTAAACCCAAAAACAGTATAAACCCAGGAAAAACAGAAATAATACCATTCACAAATAGAAGGAAAGTTAAAATTACACCACTTTCATTAAATGGTATTACAATACCCTGCTCCAACGAGGTAAAATATCTAGGCGTTACACTGGATAGGAAACTAAGTTGGAACACACATATAGATAAGACTCACGCTAAGGCAACCAAGGCCTTATGGGCATGCAAAAGTATGTTCGGCAAGAAATGGGGGTTACATCCCAGAATGATCTATTGGTGTTATAGAACCATAATCTTACCGATAATAACATACGGATGCACAATGTGGTGGACAAAAACACTACATCATAAAACCCAGGTTTTACTGGGTAAAATCCAAAGACTAGCTTGTCTTGGAATAACAGTCGCCATGAGAACCTGTCCTGCTGCGGCAATGGAAATGTTCCTAAACCTCCCACCGCTACATATCCATATAAAAAAAGAAGCGGCATGCTAAGAATTCAGAAGGAAAGAAACTACCTCCCAAGAGATCTTAGGGGTCACCTTCAACTGTTAAATAACCCCAAATTAGAGGCCATTGCCTCACATCTATCGGACACTATGCCGACCCTTTATAACTTTCACATACCGTTCAAAATTATAATCAGCGAACGCAAAGACTGGCAATCTTCCTGAACAATATACGGGTGCAGCAATATGGTATACAGATGACTCCCGTACCAAAGAGGGCACAGGTGCTGGAGTCAAAGGCCCACTTCTCGGCATCAGTATCACTCGGAAGAGAAGCAACTATCTTCCAAGCAGAAATGATTGCGATGGAAATATGCATACAGGAAAACCTGAAAAGAGCATACCGCAATAAAACTATCACAATTTTATCGGACAGTCAAGCTGTACTCAATCTCTATCCTCCCACAAACATGAGTCAAAACTTGTCTGGGACTGTCTCCAAAAGCTCATAATACTGGCCAAAAGGAATAATGTAACCTTAATGTGGGTTTCAGGTCATATTGGAGTAGAAGGCAATGAAAAGGCAGATAGCCTTGCAAAACATGTTGCAAGCACCAGGTTTATTGGACCTGAAGCTTTCCGTGGAAAACCTAAAGGTCACTCTAAACTTATTTTAAAAAGATCGATAGAACAAGAGTACAGAATCTATTGCAACTCACTTCCAAAACTCGCACTATCCAAAAAATTTATTAAACCACAAATCATAAAAGTGGAGAAAATACTAAAATTCAGTAAAAAGGACATAATCATCTGGAAATAATGGGACTAGCTGAAAACAACAAATGTCGCCTCTGTCTATCTGACAAAGAGGATACAGAACACCTACTATGCTACTGTGAAGCAGCTGCACGTAGAAGAATAAATCATCTGGGAAAAGGCACCCTTATCCCAGAGGAACTAGCCTATTCGGCTCCCGAGAACATATTAAGTTTGTTCACATCTCTTAATATTGGCTAGGGATAGGGGCAATAAATGCACAATAGATCTTTTAGGTCGCAATGCTCTCTCGTGCTCCCCTCAAAAAAAAAAAAAATTGGCCAAATGGTTGTACAAAAAATTATGGTCTAAATATAAAAAATTGTATTGGACTCGGTACAGATGGCTACTCAGTGATGGTTTCTGAACACAAAGGTGCAGTGAGTGAAATTCAAAAAGAAGCCATAAATGCCTTCAAATGTCCTTGTTTTAATCACGCTATGAACATTTCTCTCTATAAATCGTCTAAAGTTCAAAGTATATGAAATTCTATAGAAATTGTTACAGAGGTAATTTCTTTTTTTTATATGTCCTCTAAAAGAATGGTTGTGTTAAAAAATGTTTAAGCGAAACAAGATGGGTTCAGCGTATAGAATCCTTAATTAATTTTTCTAGTAATCTAGACAAAATAATTCAATCTTTAGATCACATTTCAAATTGGACCAAAACTAATTCATCCACAAAAGCTAAAATTCTAGCTAAAACTATTTGTGACATAACATTTATAACTTCTTTACACTGTCAACTATCAATATTGTTTTAGTTTTTGCAGCTAAGTACTTTATTTCAGAAAAAAAAACTCTTGATGTTAAAAGTGCAAATTGGCGATGTCAACTTTAGTTGAAAGTATTAAACAAATAAGACTTAATGCAGATTTGGAATTTAATCAAATCTTCTCAGACATTGAAAAAGTATGTGAATCCTTAGATGTAGATATTTGAGTTCCTAGAATTTCCAAATTCCAAAAAAATAGATCAAATATTCCACACGAAAGTGCCAAAACATATTAAAAAACAAGTATATATATATTCCCATGCTAGACTCAATTCTGTTAGACTTGTCTGACAGATTTTCCGATAAATTTAAACGATACATGGATATCGAATTTTTCACACCTAAAAATATTATTTCGGAAAATTTAAAAGTGGATGAAATAAAGTTGAATATAGAAAAGCTATTTGATTCGTTTGAGAATTTACTTGCCGAAACTAATAAATGTATTTTTTGCAATAGATTGTACTGTGAAATTGTGCAATTAAAAGAAATTTATAAAGACTTTAAAGATAATATACCATCTAGTATAGAAGAAGCATTAATTGAATGCAATGAAGATATTTTTCCTACTATAAAAATTTTTTTATTAATTTATTTAACATTACCAGTTAGTGTTGCTTCGACAGAACGCAGTTTCTCTACATTAAAGAGATTGAAAACTTATTTAAGAAACCATATGAGACAAGAATGTTTATCAGGGTTGGCCCTGATAAATATTTATCGAGAAACAAAAATTGATATTGAAGAAATAATCAATATTTACGGTAGATCTAATAGAAGATTGGACTTTATTCTGTAATAATTTATTAAAGTTACTATTATTGTTATTTTTATTTTTAATAATTCTGTTGTTTTTTTATAATTTGTTATTTTTTTAAACTATTATAAAATGCATATGAAAAACATGCCAAAAATATAAAAAAAAAAAAAAAAATTATATAAACTTTAAACATATTTTTTTAATCGCCCCCCCCTTGAAAAACTTTCTAGATCCGCCCTTGGTTAGCGAACAATTTGACTAAATTTCGGAAAACAATAATATTTTCAAATTCTTGCTCAATATTTCTATAGTTTCATTACATGCTTCTGATTTTTTAAATAATTGTCTTTCCCTAGAAAAGCATTTAACTTTCAATTCCCATTCCAATATAGTAGGATTAGAACTATATTAGAATGGGGTGGCATGGTGTAGTGGTTAGAGTGCTCATCTACCCACCAGAGCGTTCGTGGTTCGAATCCAGTTGAAGGACGAAAATTTTCATCAAGGTCTTTTCAAATACTATTCGATCTATTAATTACAGGCAACCAACCTCCGCCGAGAAAAACCATCATGGGAGCCCCCTGGGTCCTTCTAAAACATCAAAAAGTGGAACCCAGGAAGTGCCACCTCTTGGAAAAAAGCAGGAACTAAAAACTAGCAAAAAGTTCCTCACCACTACACCACAGAAGAATTTGGCGGACGTTGTTTCTAGGCAACGATACATGGCAGCCCCATCATCCTAGGACCTGCTACAGTAGACCAATCACCTGCTTAGCAGGAACTTAAACTGATTCAAGAACCTGAAACAAGGCAAAAATAATAGATGCCAAGTGGAAGCCCTATGCTCCCAAGAGGGGTAAAAGGAAAAAAAAAAAAAAAAAAAGTAGAACTATATTAGAATTCGATGAATTCAAATATTTCAAAAGAAATTAAACTTGATATTACCAAATCCAGTTGTAGCACTTACAATTTAATTGACAATACCAGTGCGCGTAGCTTCCGGTGAACGTAGCCTTTCCAAGTTAAAAATTATTAAAGATTATTTACGTAGTACCATGGAACAAGAAAGACTGGTAGATTTACGTAGTACCATGGGACAAGAAAGACTGGTAATGTTAAATTTAAGTTAAATAACAATCCGTTTAATTCAAGGAAATATATAAAATTATAAAATAAACATAATAAATAAATGCGCCTAAACACAGGGGCGGATTTACACATATGCCGCCTTTAGGCACTATTAAAAAAATTGTCTGAAAATTACACTAAAAAATAAACATTTAATTTCAGTATTGTATTTTATTTATTTATATTTTCTTTCTCAACTTTTTATTTAAAAATACATTAATTATATCTGTAAATTCAATTTCTTCCAAAACGTCGTGTTCGATATTCATAATGAAAATATCATTTAATTTAGTTTCTGTCATGGTTGATCGGAGATAATTTTTGATTCTCTTCAAGCACGAAAAAGATCTTTCTGCAGAGCAATTTGTTACCGCTAGTGACAAATATATTCTGTAAATAATTTCTACATTTGGAAACAAGTTACCATATCCATTTATATATATAAAATTATATTGGTTTGCGATGTTTTTCTCAGGCCTGTCACTTTTCTCTAAAAGCGTTTTAAAATGTAGTATTTCTTCTAATACTACTTCTTCGTCTGAATCACTTTTATAAAATTCGTACAATTCTTTTGATTTTTTTATAATAGTATCTGAATCAAGATTACATATATCTTCGAGGTATCCAAATTTTTGATACAAAAAGCTATATGAACCTTTACGCTGTTCTAACTCTTTTATCAAAACCAAAATAATTTGTTCGAATTTTTTTTTTTTTAAATATTCATTTGGGTTATCTGTAACTGACATATCTTCTTCGGATACGTCAAAATACAATTTCCTCTTTCTAATTTTTTTATGCTCGTATGTAGAACTAATCGAAATTGCATTTTGACGAATCTGGTTTTGGTTGTAATATAGTTTCATTGTTAACGGCAGAGGGTCGCTTAGTAAGATTGTATTTTAGAAGTTTGTTCAATTAATTTTTTTTTATTTGCAATTTTATATTTGGCCATTGCACGATATTTAGCACCACTCAATATCTTTCTACCGTCACTCATTTTAATGAACACCTAAATTTTTTTTAAATAAATATTAAATAGTTTAATTTTCAAAATCAAATATACTAACTATGCGGAAACTCGAAATAATCACAACTGCACTGCACTAAATTAAATTCAAATAAAGACTAATAAATGTTACACATAAAACTTTTATTTGAAAAATTTAAACTTTAAACATTTTATTTTAGCCTACTTAGTACTGCGATAAATTTGAATTCAAATACGAAAGAAATTTCCTACATAAATTTTCATTTAAAAAATAATTTTAAACATCCTAGGCAACTTAATTCTTGTCTAAGTTAAAAAAAAGTAATAAAATTCATACATAAAATTTTTGTAAAATAAAATCTTTATGAATTTATTTTAGTTTTTAACGTTTTATTTTATATTTTTATACAATTGCCGTCAAAAATTATTTCTGAAATTTTGCTGCCCATTATTTTTCCAAAAATTTGCCGCCCTAGGCTGGAGCCTAGTGTGCCTATCTGTAAATCCATCACTGCCTAAACATTTAAGAAATGTCAATAGACCTTTTAATTTGTATAATTTTATCGAGTGCTGTAATCGGGATATTTTATGATGAAGCTTAGTAATTATATTTTATGGAAATATTTTTAATAATATATTTTAGATTTCTTGAAGGCATAGGAATGGGAGTGCAAATAAAATTAAGGCCTATAGGATTTTATATTTAAAAAGAAATTAAACTCGATATTACCAAATCCAGTTGTAGCACTTACAATTTAATTGACAATACCAGTGACAATGGCTTCCGGGGAACGTAGCTTTTCCAAGTTAAAAATGATTAAAGATTATTTACGTAGTACCATGGGACAAGAAAGACTGGTAAATTTAGCTAGAATATCTATAGAAAATGATTTTCTGAGCAAGTTGGATTATACTTACTTGGTAGACGATTTTGCACGAAAAATAAATTTTAATTAATTAATTATTATATTTTGCAAAATATTTATTTTATTTATGTAATTAAATGCACGCGAGTAATAAAATAGGTTTTATTTCCTATTTTTTTAATCTTTATAATAAAAATATAACACCAACTATTGTTTTTAAATGAAAATTATATATTAGACTTTATGTCAAGAGAATCAAAAACAGACTGACAATTTTATTGAATTAAAACTAATAAGAAATAATTATATTAAAAGCTGATAGTACAAAATTTAAAGTATTGTCTTTTAGTTAATGTAATCTGAGCAGTAATTTTTATTATTTTAAAATTAAAAGTAATATTATATGCTTATTATTACAAAATATAAAGTATGATTTTTTGTTATTTAAATTCTTTTTTGGGGACTATATAGTACGTACATGGGACACCTCCATAAAAAAAGCATTGCATATCCTACCCCATGGGTGATATGGGAACAGATTATATATGGCAAACGACTTTGTTTTTGTTTTTGGGGCGGCATTTCCAAAAAGTGCATAGGGCGTCAACAGGTTTGCCACCGGCCCTGACAATTAATATTTAAAATTAAAAATAATTAATATTATACAATTAAAAAATAAATATAACAAATTCACAAAATTGTTGATTTAAATAAATAAAATCAAAACAAATTTTGTTTTTTATAAGCAATCAACAAGATATTTTTTTATTTTTCGATTTATTTATATCGAAAATTTATAGTTTTAACCTCTTACCAATTATTTTCTAGAAAATGCGCTTGGAATGTTATCTTTCATTCAAAAAATTAAGAAAAATATAAAATTAACTATGTGAATTCAATTTACTCGCTTACAAATACATTGAAATTTAGACTCTTGAATGGTTTCTACATATTTAAAATATGCGGCGGGCGTAGCCCGTCAAAGCTGAGTTTGGCACAAAAAATTTTGGCGGGCGAGACACGTCATTTACACTCAAGAGGTTAAAATTTTATTAATAGCAGTATTTATTGATTTTAAAGTGTAATTTTTTGATATTATTTAAAACCAGAAGATAATTTATTTTCACGGACCGGAGATATTTAAATACAAAATGCGAAAAATCTTATGAGCTATGACTAAGCCAATATTTTCTGCATGTCTTGTGTATGGCTTTTTAACCCTCGTGTTCACACATAATATTTATTAAAGACAGTTTTGGTTGTCATATACTGCATATAAATGTAAATCGTCCTATTTGAAAATTACTTATTAAATATAAGATAATAAACCGTCCTATTTGAAAATTATTTATTAAATATAAAATCACTTCCGTGACCAAAATGTCAAAAATAACAATTTGAGGAACGAAATTTAACGAAATTAAATAACGCCACGGTTGAGTGACCTTCCTTTTAAGTAAAAAGACAAATGTTGATCCTAAGAAATATTTCATAGCGAAAAGTGATTTTTCGATATTGATTTTTTCTAGTTTGTTGTCATTCCCGTGGGGAGTATTAGTTATTTATTTATATATAATTACAATATTTTTCATAACAATTCTCTGTATATTATGTGTGGGAGTACATTTAAAATGAGTTTTAGAGTAATCTAATAATTTATTAACCTTTTATTTTAAAAATGCTGCCTTTTTGTCCTTTCCGTGGCGTTCTTTCCGTGTCGTCATTTCCAGGCTTATTCCAACTATTCATGGTTTACCTCTACCAAATGATATTGGTAATTGAAAAAGAGACGCAATTAATAATAATATTTGATTATCTAAAGAAAAGAGGTAATTAGTAAACACAAAAGTTAAATAAATAAAAACAAGACTAAGAACATGAATTTTTTTTAAATTATTTTTAATTAGACAATAAAAACAAGACTAAAAAATTAAAGGTACATCTGATCCGTATGGTAAGTTTTTGAAATGAGACATCATATATATATGTTGTGGATTTTAGAAAAAAAAAATCCAGCTGATTTGAAATGAGACATCATGATCCGTATGGTAAGTTTTTGAAATGAGACATCATATATATATGTTGTGGATTTTAGAAAAAAAAAATCCAGCTGATTTGAAATGAGACATCATAAATATATGTTGTGGATTTTAGAAAAAAAAAATCCAGCTGACGCCATTTTCGTTGCATGCCTTAAAGGTGTAAGGACTTTTTTATATCAGGAAACTGTTTTTCCATTTTATCCAGTCTGATTGAAAGATTATTTACCCGTTCATATCTTCGTTAATAGGGTTATGTAATTTAAATGGTTCTGAATGGTGTGATTTTCGTTTGTCGTCATTCAACTTGCTATGCGTAGGTGATTTCGTTTGTTGATCTTTGTTGATCTCCTATAATTAGCGGAATGAACTTCAGTACAATTAAAGCACTTTGCAAAGGAATTTTAGCTGTCCGTACATTTTACTGTTAAGTAGGTACCTGTAAATATGATACAAATTGGGTTCTCGCTCGCAGTACTTATGATTATGCGAGTTTCACAATAGCGTTGACATTTCTTACATTGCGGTGTTGTTCCCCATGACTTCTATCTTAATCTGCATATTATTTAGGTATTTTATTTCGAATATATTTTGTATTCCGAATTATTAAAAGTTAGCATGAATAATAATGGTAGCTTTGTTGTATATGACACACGTTAATCTATTTTATTTTGCACTTTTAGTATTTTAAATTTTCTTTCTAAAAGTTCCTCCGTAATATCTTCTAAATGAAATCTCAAGTGCAGATATCAAATTACGATCATAGTCATAACTATGATCGTAATTTTTTGCTTATTTTCGCAAGAATGCCATTCTATGTTTGATTCATTTGCAAATGTTGTTAGGTCAAGAATAACATTCTATGTTTGATTCATTTGCAAATTTTGTTTATTTTGATTCATTTGCAAAGTTTGTCTTAGAGTGTATAATTATTAAACTGACCAGACGTCCCGGATTATGGGTTGGATGTGCCGTAATAAAAATTATCCCGGAAAGTGTCCCGAATTGTACATATTTCATTATTAATGTTATTTATGTAGTATGAAATAAATTTGCCAGTTAAACCACATTAATTTGGTTTAACTGGCAACAATTGTTTAAATTCAAATCTTGTAATTCACGGGTGTCATAAGTTTCCTATATAATAATTTGCGGTGGGGAAACAATTTTTTAAAGTTACTGTTTAAATAGTTAAAGTGGACAAAACAAAAGTGAAAAGATTATATTTTTTAGTGTATATATTTTTTTGTAATTCTTGTGAAGAATTTTAGAAGAATATTTCTAGTAACGAAGATTTCTGGCAAAGAAGCGTTATTGATGTATATTTTATATGTATATAGTTTAGTTTTTGTAATAAAATGAAGAATATTTTTATTTTTCTGTTAATTTACCTTTCTATTTGTTATATTAATTTTAATTAAATAATTAAATAATTTCAAAAAATTATATACTCAGCAATATGTTAGGCTTTATTTATATTTATTTCGATCGATCTGGCATTTCGTCATAAAATATCTGGACACTTTAGTATAATATCAGGAGAAGCTACAGTATAATTTTGCCCGAGCAAACTCAATCCCAACGTCCAATCATTTTTTTGAGCTTTCAGACATTCGTTTGAAATGTCAAAGATTTCTTTGAGATGTCAAAAAATTAAAAATAACGAAAATATAAAAAAAAATTTTATTTAATTTAAGTTATGTATCAAGTGTTAAAATATAAATATTAAAAATCCTTCTTAATGTTAAAGTGTTCAAGATGTAATTTTGAAAATTACTGGTTTATGCAAGGGTTTAAATCGAAATTACCAGAAAATTCAAACGGTGGTAGTTTAGAGGTAAATTTAGAAAATGTAATAAGTTAATATTAAAGTTAGTATTATTTTGAATATTACAAATTTAATGTTAAATTTAAGTTAAATAACAATCCATTTAATTCAGGGAAATATATGAAATTATAAAATAAACATAATAAATAAATGTCAATAGACCTTTCAATTTGTATAATTTTATCGAGTGCTGTAGTCGGAATATTTTATGATGAAGATTAGTAATTATATTTTATGGAAATATTATTAATAATGTGTTTTAGAAACTACCACCGTTTGAATAAAATTATTCTCTGCTGTAAGTATAAGATTATGCAGGTAAGTACCAGAAGATTTTCGTCTAGCTTACAATCTGACAAAGTTTATGTGGTGCATTTTAAATGGAAAGATTATAGAAATCCACAGAGTTTGAGACGAAAACTACTATTTAAACAAATATTTCCAACATCTTGTTATTTGTGTCCTTCTATTTTTTCTCTCTGTAAACATTTTTGAAATAAAATGAAAATTAATGTACGAATTACTATGACATATAAAAATACAATTTAACTTTTTATTTATATTATTATTTATGAAAATTTAAAAATATAAATTAATTAATAAATACTCTTTCATAAATAAATACTCTTTCATATTGTAAATAAATACTCTTTCATATTATAGTTATTTAGAGTTAAATCTTTAAATAAGTTTTCTTAATTAAAAAAAGCTTTTGGGCTTGTTCTCTTAATGCATTATTTTCAAAAACATATCTAGGAAGTTCTCTTTCTAGGCAAACCAAGTAGTCAAAAACAAATTGTCATTTATTTTCAAAGAATTTAAAAATGACATTAAATTATTAATTACAGGGTTGCTGTTTTATAAGAACCCCTAGTTTAATATTGTTACTATTACATTGAAAATATAATTTGAACTTAATGTGATAAATTCAATAAATACCACAGATTGGTTTATAATAGCAAATAGCAGAATTAGTTGAAATCTTGTTTTTAAATTGTATTTCAATAAAACTATATTTATTTAAGATAAATTTTTTGCTTTGAATTTTACCTTTTATATTTGATTTTCACCTAACATTACTTTATCAACAAATTGTTTTAACCAAAATTAATTATTTTAACCATATTTTATTTTTTTTACGTTAAATTTCATACAAATCTTGAAATTTAATACCTTAAATTTAAAGATTTGTATGTAAGGGTGGATGTCAAAAATTGCGTTAGTTTTTTTGAACAGATTTTTGAGATTCTTCCATTGTCGACTTGACTTTACAAATTCAGTCAAGCCCTGGCCGCCAGTCGTGTATTCTGTCAACATTGTGGCAGTTATCGCTGCCGGTTTGGTCACAAGTTTAGTGCAGGTAAATTATGTAACAGTTTGTTGTAATTGTCGAGTAATTTTCTCCAGACTTCACAACCATATATTTACTTTGAAATATTTGTACGTTAGTGAGCCGACATCAACTTATTCTGTTTTGCCATTTTGATTCCTTCGGTTAGTTTCGAAACGATTGGACCGTTTCGGACTTCTGTGTATAAAACTGTTTCGAAATCGATTTGACATTTTGAGGTTAGATCTAAATTAATCTAAAGAAAAAAACTTTTTCTAAAACATCATACACGTATATTAATTAAATAGATGGAAGATATTTTTATTTTATATTTTTGAAAATTTATTGCTTATTAAATATAAATAATTTTAAAAAATGAATGCAAATAATCGTCAAATACCAGAGTCACAAGTTGCTAAAGATTTTGTTGAAAAAATTCATGATTTGAAAATTGTATTAATTCGTGATTTGATTGCAATGGATGCTAAATGGACATTATTTGTTGCTGCTGCATTAAGCTACCGATATGATTCACAACTTAAACCTTTTCCACCACATTATGTTAATGAACGTGGACTTAATATAGAAGCTTTGGTATCAGTAATTAATGAAATTCCTACACTTAAAATTATACTAAATAATATAATTGAAGAAGATTACGACCAATTAGATACAGAAATAATAGATTTATTACATTGGGTTTTAATATATGGTAATGATCCATCATTAAGAACATTAACCAATGAGGAATTTAATTATGTTCTAAAAAAAATACCACATAAGAATGCAAAAACCATGCCAACACAAGTTTTTGAAGTATTACATTCAAGCAATTCCAAAGCTGAACACAAATTTCGTAAACAAATAAAGAATTTTAAAACTAAATATGCATTTCATGGTAGTAAGTTTGATAGTTTCTTTTCAATTTTAAAACATGGTCTACAACAGCATTTATGTAAAAATGGTTATTTTGGTGATGGTATTTATTTGTCATCTGAACTATCAGTTAGTATGAATTATAGTCCGAGCGGTGCAGCATGGGGTTCATCATTATGTGGTTCAGTTATATCCTGTATTGCTGTCTGTGAATATATTGAAGATTTAGAATATGTGAAATTTTATGAAAAAGCAGATAAATTAAAAAATGAATTACCAAAAAGTTATTTGGTTATAAATAATAATGAAATTGTACGATTACGATATTTATTATTTTATGGTAAACATAATTATAAAAATAGTCATACCAATATAGCTCTTAATTGGATGTATAAAAATAAATTAATCTTATCTATATGTTGTTATACATTATTTTTGGCAGCAATTGGTATTGCAAACAGTGGCAATGGTACATATCTAGTAAAATATTTAATCAAAAAATCATGTGAAATGTTAAATATTTTAAAAAGATTTATAACTCAACATTCTTGAGTAATTATTTTTATTTTATTAATTTAATTTTTTTTTATTTATAATAGAAAACCAAAATATTTCTTTAGAAAATATTAAAATTAATTAACAGAAATTAATGTAATTGTATACTTTGTAATAGACGTAATTTTCAAATATACATATATCACAACAAAATATATATACCACTGAATTTTCGTAAAATTTATTGGTTGCAAAAGCACTGTAAGAAATAAATTTCTACTTTCTGTTGAACAGGTTATTTTTTTAGAATGGATATTGTACTATATGTATATTAAAATAAACATTAAATAACCAAAATTTATGTATTAAATATATTTATTTTAAGAAAATTTGTAACTAAATGTAATTAAAATATGAATAAAAAAAAAAAAATATAGTCTGAACAATTTTAAAAATGAAAACTAATCGTTTGAATATAAGATTAAAATACTCAATAAATTGAGTATTTTTCTATTTTTGAAATAAATGCAGGTAACCATCCTTTAACACGGTTTACTGGTTCCGTGTTATCTAAATTTGCATATATAATAAAAAAAAGAAGAAATTATAATAAGAAAAGAAGTTATAAATTTAATTATGTTATAAAAATAATATCTGACATTTAAAATAATTTAAGTTTTAACAAAAAAAAATTAAGTAATCACTGCTAGTCGAAAATTCAAAAGGATGTTAATAATTTAAGTTATAACAATTTTATTTGCAATGACTGATAATTTAATTTTAATAATTAATAAAAAACGCGATTACTACATTTGATTAAATGAAAATAAATTTTTGTTGGTAGTAACTGAGTTATTTTATTTATTAAATGCCCTTTTGGATTAAATACTTTGTTATAAAAAACGCGTTAAACAAGCGATGTCGCATTCTTTTACAGTGTTACACAATTTTCGTGTTCTCAAAGTACCGTGTTAAGCGAGGGTTACCTGTATTTAAATATCGGTTTTTGATTGTTTAGAAATAATTCAAAATAAATATAAAGTTTTAAAAAAGATCTGTTTTGAATTAAAATAATTATAAGTAAATTAATATATCGTCCGTAAAACGATTATTATATTGAACCTCCTTTCCTATTGCTTCAATGGGAGTGTGTTTTTCGATTTTATCTAAAGCTTTAATATTGATTTTCAAGTCTATATATAACAATAACCAAAGAAAAAGCGTTTACAACAAATTTCATTTGATAGTAAGTTTTTAGGTATTATTTATATTTTAAAAACAAATTTGTAGCAAAAAATTACAATTAAATTATATTTTTTATTTAATTTACCTGTTTTTATTCATAATTTGCTTTGATAATTTTCAGATCTGGAATTAATTTTTAAAATCTTTTGTTATTCAAATTTAATTATTCTACATTTTCCAATACATTTATCTATTATTATTAAATAATATTTTGATTTGTCTCTCTATAGTATTAAATGTTTAATGCTAAAAAACTGGATTTTTTTAAAATCTGATAATAAAAAGAAAATAAATTAATATAACATTTATAGGTGAATTATTTTTTGTATAGTTATAAATACATTTTTCATGAAATGTTAAAAATTAAGGTTAATAAATTATAAATTAAATTTCTTTGTAGAAAGATTTCCTAATAAATTTATTTTTAATTCAAAATAAGTTATTATAGAAAACGTTTCAGTTCAATAATACATAAAAAATTGCATTATCATTTTAAGTTTAAAAAAATAAATTTAAGTACATACATATAAAATTTTATCGACTATTAGCAATTTTATGTGGTTTTTATTTTAACCCAATGTATTATCATATTCTAAATAGAATCTAAATTTTTTGGTTTAAAAAAAAAAAATTAAAGTAACTTTTAATAAAGCAAAAAATCCTGCATCAATAGCTTGTCGTTCACAAGGTCAACACCATCTTTGAAATTATTATTAATTCTTTAAAAAATCAAACCGTTTATTATTCTTTATTATGTTGATGATATTGAAAAGAAATTAAATTTTACAAAAATACTAATATGTTTATATAATATACATAAAAATAATAATATAAATAGGTATATAAAAATAATAAAGCTTAGCACCGAAAAACTAGTAAGATTTTTTTTCCATTTAAGTTTTAGATATTCATCTGATCATACATAAATAAACAATAACCATGAAAATTAGTAATAGTAAATTATTAAGTATTAATCATAGTAGTTTAAACGGTTATAGAATTACAATTTTTCGTAGTTTTTCTAGTAAATCTATATTACCACTAATATTAGGAATTGTGATTGGCTTTTGTTTATCTAAATTATTGATTATACCAGCTATATCTTCATATCCAAATTGGTTTTCAAAATATAATAATACAATTGAATACAGTTTAGTTTCCATTTTACCGGATATAAAATTTCATAAATATGATAATGTTGATAGAACTATCGCTGATAAATTGTATAATGAAGTGAAAGTGTTATGTTGGGTAATGACAAATTCAACAAATCATGAATCTAAAGCTAAATATGTTCAACAAACTTGGGGTACTCGATGTCATAAATTAATATTTATGAGTGATGAAGAAGATCATGACTTGGGTTCAATTGATTTAAATGTTGGATATGGAAGAGATGTACTTTGGGCAAAAACTAAAGAAGCATTTAGATATGTATATAAAAATAATTTTAATGATGCCGATTGGTTTTTAAAAGCTGATGATGATACGTAAGTTATATATAAAAATATATATTTCCAAATATACAATTTTCAGATTAAATTCAACATTTTCCAAATCAAATTCATGGTTTTTCAAATTCGTTATCTTTCAATTGAATTTACATTGGGCAATGACGACTTGAACTTCAAAAATGTTGAATTTAGTTTGATTAACGTTGAATTTAACCTGAAAATAGAATATTTAAAAATTATCAATTATCACAGATAAAGGAAGTAATATTTATTTTAATATAATATATTCTCTTTTGTAGCTATGTAATATTAGAAAATTTACGATATTTGTTATCCGCATATAAACCAGAATATCCAATTTATTTTGGATGTAAATTTAAACCGTTTGTTGCTCAAGTAAGTATATAAATTATGCAGTACCTTACATTAATTTGTAGAAAGTAAATAGTAAAAATTTTTTTTGAAAAAATAGGGTTATATGTCTGGTGGAGCTGGTTATGTTTTAAGTAAAGAATCATTAAGGAGATTTGTTGAAATTGGTTTACCCGATAATACAAAATGTAGTCAAGAACATAGTGGAATGGAAGATGTTGAAATGGGTAAATGTTTACAAAATATTGGTGTAATTGCAGGCGATTCACGTGATTCAAGTGGTCGTCGTAGATTCTTTCCTTCTGGTCCAGATTCACATTTTTTAAATTTATTTCCAAATAAAGAGTTATGGTATTGGAAATATGTATATTACCGAACTTCTGAAGTATAAATATGATTAAAATTAAATTTAAAATTATGAAAAATTATTAATAACATTATTTTTTCAGGGAGTAGAATGTTGTTCGGACTATGCTATATCATTTCATTATGTCAAACCAAATCAAATGCATTTTATAGATTTCGCAATATATCATTTGAGGCCATTTGGTATTGTTTATGGTATTGACAAACTTCCAAACAAAATATCCATTTTATTAACTGATATTGTTAATAATGATACTACAATCATTCCTGATTATTAATAAAAATTAAACCTTTTGTGTTGAATGCTAGAGTAAAAAAAAATATTGATATAGTTTTGGTTATTTATGTTTTTAAATTGTAAAACATGTATGTATGACAATTTTTTTTTTTTTGAATAAAATTTACAAAATTTATAAACTATACTAATAAATTAGTCAATCCAAAAATTTTTTTTTTTTTTTTATTATTATTCTGGTTCAGAAAAAAAAATTTTATGCAATAAAAGCTTATAATTTGCTTTCTTCCAAAACGAACTTTTACTACAACATAAAATAGCAAAAATTGATTTAAAACCCGTTTGAATTATTTTTTTTAACAAGTTACAGCAAACTCATTAATATATGTACATACTATTATTTTAAATGATTACATAAATTACCATAATTTGTTAAATAAATATTTAAAGTTATTCTTTTTACATAATTCAATAATTCAAAAGATTTGATAAACAAACTTATGTTGGAATTCTTGTAACTAAATAACTTTACAGTATGGTGAAATCGTTTTTTTATACAAAACTAATAAATTTATCAATGTCTAATGTGAGAGAATCTTATCACTTGTTTTGCGATTTGCAATTTACTAACTCGTCATCTACCTTGTAGCTTTTGGCAAAATTTGGTAATTTTTTTTCTTGCAATTGTATGTTCCTTAATTTATTAAATACTATTAATTAATCCTTCCCAGTTCCTAACAGTCCTATGCGAGAGCTATGACTAAAAATCGACCTACCTGTCTTTAAACAAAAAACTTAAATTTATTTTTCGAAATTTATTTTTATTATTTAATAAAATGCATAAAATATAAATAATTTACTGGCGTATAATATTCCAATTCACTGTAAAAAATAGTAATAAAATAAATTATAAAAGTAATATAAAACATAAGTATTAAAATAGTAATAATAAATATTATATTATTTATTTTTAGTAAATAACTTAATAATATGCAGATTTTAAATTCGTCATATCATCATGGTGTCCGAAATTTAATATGATAGTTTAATTTGATTATTAATTACACTTTATTACATATTTTAGTAAATTTGTTGTCCCAAAAACTTTTTACATATACTTCAACTTACTTTTAACACTACAATTTTAGACAAATTTTTCAAAAATATATCAAGTATCAAGTATATTAAAAAAATACTAATTAAAGTAAAAAACTTGTATTTCTGTTGTTTGTTAAAATTCCATAATTATTAAGATATTTAGGATGAGTTAACAATTATGGTTTTATAATTAGATATTAATAGTCATATTTATAATATACAAGATATTATAATACTATAATAGTGTAGATTAGTTTCCGATATTTTCGTAGATTTTTTATTGGTTGAAAAAATATTTAAATATTGTCTTTTAAACCTAGACGGTGTGACCTTTGCTCTTTTCACAAATGTGTAATTTGATGAATTTTTTTAATTTAACATTATCACTATTCTCCAAAATAGATGCACTTTTATTCACATTTAAATAATATTTTAACAAAAAAGAAAGTGCTTTTCAAAAAGTTAATCATTTATAAAATAAACGCATATAATACAAACTCTTAGGGTGAATACTTTGTTTTACCTAGACTACAATTAATAACATAATAGAACCGGATAAGCGAAAATATTTTAGTTGATTTTTGATTACAAGGTTAACTACTTCTGTTGCCATCGTTCTCAGTCTCCAATGATAGGAAATCTTTCTAGGGTTTCGTCTTTTTAAAAACTTTCTCATACTACAATAATCAAATTTCTTATTAAGAAACGTTTAAAAACGAAAGTGAGCTTCAATATATATATTTCATTCTTAATTTATTTTGAAAATAAATGCCGGCCAGTAAAGAATGAAAATCAGTGATAGTCCTAGTAGAAAATCAATTTTACGGAGTTTATATACTCGTAAATCTGTTTTACCAATAGTTTTAGGTATTCTAATTGGAATATGTTTGGCAAAATTATTCATCATACCATCATCATTTTGGTATCCAACACAAGAACAGCTTATACATGATATTCATCATACCAATTTAATAACAACTGCAGAAACTAATCAACATAAACAAAATGATACAACGATAGCTGATAAATTGTATAGGGAAGTAAGAGTTTTATGTTGGATAATGACAAATTCAACAAATCATGAAACTAGAGCACAATGGGTGAAAAAAACTTGGGGGCCACGCTGTAATAAATTATTATTTATGAGTGATGAAGAAGATGATGACTTGGGTTCAGTTAATTTAAATGTTGGATACGGAAGAGATGTACTTTGGGCAAAAACTAAAGAAGCATTTGAATATGTATATAAAAATAATTTTAATGATGCCGATTGGTTTTTAAAAGCAGATGATGATACGTAAGTAAATTAAGTAAATTTAGAAAAGATATTAAAATTTAATTTATGTTACTTTTATTCAAACAAATTTTAGAGGATATAATTGAAATTTTATTAGATAAACTATTAATTAATTTTTTTTAAACTTTTTTCAGTTACGTAATATTAGAAAATTTAAGATATTTACTCTATGGATTTGAACCAAAAGATCCAATTTATTTTGGCTGTAAATTGAAAAAATATGTTACTCAGGTAATATTTATAAAATAATTAAATAAACTTGAATTAAATTTAAAACTTGTAGGGATACATGTCTGGTGGAGCTGGTTATGTTCTTAGTAAAGAAGCACTAACACGTTTTGTTGAAATTGGACTTAACAAAAATGATGATGATTGTTCCGCTGCTGGTAATATTGGGCCAGAAGATATTCAAATGGGTAAATGTTTAGAAAATATTGGTGTAATTGCAGGCGATTCACGTGATTCAAGCGGTCGTCGGAGATTTTTCCCATTTGGCCCAGATCATCATTATATAAATCTTGAACCAATAGAAGATTTTTGGTATTCTCAATATTCTTTTTATAATATATCTGAGGTAAAAAACTTTTTTAATCGAATTTCTAAAAAAAATTTTTATTACTAATATTTTGTTTTGTATTTAAGGGTTTAAACTGCTGTTCAGACTATCCAATATCATTTCATTATGTGGAACCAACTCAAATGCATTTTCTTGATTATGCAATTTATCATATTAGAACATTTGGTATCTCGTATAAGTCCTATATACTACCTGATAAAGTATCTAGTTTATTAAGAACAGAAAGGACAACAATGAATTTATAATCTTAAAACTGTAATTATATAACCTTAAAACTAATTTATAATCTTGAAAATTAAATTTATAATCTTAAAACTGTTCAATATATTAAGATCGACAGATTGAAATAGTTTATATTTAATAAACATATGGAATCATTGAATCCAAAAAAAATAGTTTCAACTTTTATCAAAGAGATTTGTATTTTATTCGAATTCAGCATACAAAATCAATTCAATTATACAAAAAATATATTTCAAAGTATCACCAATATTAGATAATACTTTCAAATCAAATAAATTATTCGAAAAAATCCTATTAACTTTATTTCTTCATTATATAAAATTCGTTTTATATCTTTTTTCACACCATTTTTAAAATATTTTTAATATTTTAAAAATGGCATTCCACGGACCGACCGTGGCTTAAGTGGTAGTGTGCGTGTACTAAGTTGTGGTGCATTAGGGACTGGGTCCAAATCCCGTCCGAAAAATCGATGTTGGTCTAAGTTTACTTAAATGAGTATCAGTAATAAAATTATAATAAAATGTAATGCTTTAAATGAGTACCAGTAATAAAATTATAATAAAATGTAATTTAAAACTGGGAAAAATGCTAATGGTCGAGGCCATTTGCTAACACAAATGTCTAACTAATAAAGCCATTAGCTTGTTGTAAAAGTTTCTTTACTATAAAAAATTGTATGGTTCGGAATCCATATAAAATTAGTAGGTCCAAATTGCAATACTAAAAAATTAGTAGGTCCAAATTGCAATATAAATGTTATCACTTCAAGTGCAGATAATTCGGTACTTGGAGCCCTATGCTCCACAAAGGGGTGAACAAGATGGGGGAAAATACATTCCACGAAATTGTATAATAAACAGTTAAAAAATTTAATTAAAATTTAAGGTAATTTTGTTAAAGTTTTATTTTTAAGATTTAACATATTGTTTGTAAATATTTGCTATAATTTTAGAAATAATATCTGTTTATTACATTAATTTATCTGTTGCTTATTGATATTCATTAATGTATCAAATATAATGTAAGAAAGTTATTTTCACAACTAATATATTTTTGTGCATATGTTTTATTAGTTCAATAAGTGCTGCACAATTTGAATTTATGAATGTCATATTTTTCAAGTCTAAGAAACTCAGTATATATTTAAGTAACACTGTAAGTTCTAAACTCCTAATCAGAGAAAACAAGATTACTGTACATTATAACCGCATTCGCGCGGCTTATTATAATACCCAATCGATTAACTTTAGGTGATAACCCCTTGGACTACTATTTAATCTTTTTTCATAGATCTTAGTCTGTCCAAAAACTGAAGCATATATTCGAGCTGCTGAATTGTTTTAATGAAATATATTTTGCTTCTTGCACAGTTTTTTTTAAAAAATTTCCGAGCCTACATTGCCGACTATTGTTTTATGAGTTGTCCCAGCGTAAATTTTTACACCGCGGATTAAATTAAAGTTTAATCCGCGGTGTAAAAATTTTTTCAATCCATCATTTCGTTATTATTCCTATAGTAATATGGTTTTTCTCTTCGTCCCCACAAAAAATATTGCCAGTAATTATTACTATTAGTATTATTTGCTATTGCTAAAAAAAGGAATTATAGCTTTTTTGTCTAGTATTTATATAATGTATTTACAGTAAATAATTTACTTAATTTACAATCTTTACTGGACTAGTTTACAAACTCTTTAATATTTATAGTAAACTTTTGTATAAACATACTACAAATAAAATTTGACTTTTGAAATTATCAAAAGCATAAAACAAAAAGAACGGTTATTTGTATTTCTTCATTATAGAAAAGAATTTACACAACTTTTGCACACAAAAAAATGCATAATACATATATAATACTATACAGAGTTAAATTCTCTCAGGCCTATTACAATACACAAAAATTATAAATCGGAATTTTGTAATTTTAAAACAAAAAAGAATTGGGAAAATTAATACCAACCAACTGTAATTTCTTGTTGGTGTTTGTTTTGCGTAATATAACTTATAAATGTATAGATAAAATATAGATAAATATAGATGTATAGATAAATATCAGCTGAAAAGCTTTCTTATAACTGATTTTTTTTTTTAAAGTTTACTTTGTATATGGCTATTTGTGCGCTCTGTTTTAAAGTCATATTGAATAAGTGTTTTGTCAGACAGTAGGTAATTTTATTGTTTTGAGTGTTCCTACATGACCAGTTTTAAAAGCAAGCATAGTTTTAATATTCCGTTTGGTTCAGTGCCCAAAGTTTAGTTTCTCATCGTGAAAGCATAATTTGCCAAAAAAAATACAATTACAAACTTAGTTTTGCATGCAAAAATGTCGGATTTTTGGTTTATTCAGTTCTTTTTTTCGGCTTTAGCTTTTCAACATGATAAATTACATTTTTTTACACCTTTTGGCTAAAAATGAAAAAAAAAAATGGAAAAATAAATTTAAAGAAATACCATTTACAATTGGTTTAGTAGTTCGCTATAGTTAGGTGCGTACGGTAGTAGTTCTCGGTCAAAAAATCAAAAACTGCAATTTATAATGTTACGTGGTAATATATTATATATTTTGTTTTATTAATTTATGTTAATAAAAACTTTAATTTTAATTTTTTAAGACTTAAAAACAAAAAATATATAATTACTGAATAATGAAAATTAAGTTTATTAATAATTTAGGTGTTTAGTTGTTTATGTCGAAATTGTAGTTAAAATCATTAATTTTAAGAAATACTTTACTAAATTTTATAGAAATTCAGTGATATTTAGTTTAAATTAAGTTAAAACTGATTTAAATTTTGACTAATAAATTACCTAAAATTATTTAAACTATATTTTCCTTAAAGTTTTTTCTACAATTAATTAAATAATTCTCAGCTGTTAAATATTTCTCAGTTGGTGTTTATATATATTACCAATTATTTAAATGTTTTGTATAAGTATTTGAAAATATTATTATAGCACTTCTGTTAAACATTTGAACTAAATTAACTACAATCAATCAAATGGATTAACCTTGTTGTAAGATTCCTCTAGATTTCTTATTAACAACTTGACCTAATCTGTACATTAATTACGATTAAATAGAAAATATTCGCAATGTTATATCCAACATTAGCAATATATACAATTAAGAAAAGGTTTTTTTGTTAAAAGCAATTATATCTTAAAGCTTAGTATGCTATCGGTCGTGAAATTAAATTTTCATACAAATTTAACATATCGTGAAAAATTACGCTAACGATTTCATTGTGTGGTATGCTGTTCCATCGTGAAATAATTTACTTTGCAAAGATAAAAATTAAGAAAAATTTTCAGTATAAAAATTTTTCGGTAGTGAAATAATGTTCAAAACATTATTTCACAGCAGAATTTTAACATTTGACCTTTTTTTTGGTTGATTTGGTTGTTCGGTTCTAAAAAAATCGTCAATTTGCTTTTGTAGACTTTTCAACTACTTCATGTTTTCTTCTCTTTTTCACGATAGTTTTCACGAGCGGGGAAAATTTCATTTCACGGTGGTACTAAGCTTAAGCTTATTTATATCATAATAACCTTTAATTATTTAATTTTGTGAAATAACTTTCAATTAAAAATATAATTTATAAAAATTACAATGTAATTTCGTTACGAAATTTTCGTATATCTAATTGAACACCTATAATTTTGTAATGTCCTATAATTTTGTATAATTAATGCTTTTTCGAAACTTTAACTTTATATTCAAATTTACGGTTTACTAAAATTTTGAAAATAATTTTTTTCTGGAAATTTTAATATATGTATGTACATATAATTTAATTATAGTAAGAACGACGATCATAATAATTAAGATATAATAAATTTCTGTACTTTTATCTGTAATTTGTTAAACCCACACGTTTATCTGTAAGTTTGATAAAAAAAGTTTAACATGTACATAATTTAACATTAAATAATATTGAGTTTTCTCCAATTTTTCGGCTAAATTATATCTAATGCTTTATAGAAATCAAATATTTTTTCAAATAACTTGAACTATTTTAAGTCAACATTCCAAAAATACTCAATGTTGAATAACACTTTCTCTAATATGTTTTTAATGAAATGTTCTCTAACATAGTTTCGATAAATTTCTGTGTTCAGGCAAAAGCACATAGGTCAATATTTAAAACTATCAAATTTTTAAAAGATATGTTAATATCTTTTAAAAATTGTGTTACGTTATATGTTGTATATTTTGTGTGGATTGATAGATAACAAAATAATATCTTCATTGTTGTTTAATTCTTAATCAATATTTCTTAATAAATAATTTAATTTTTGTCAGAATTTTAAGATTACTAAATATGAAACTAAAAATGAAATTTAAACTTCTTAATAAATAACTATAACTACAAGTGTTGTTAAATAATAATCATATAATTTTTCTAGCATATTTTTTTATTTTCTTACTATACATATATAGAAGTATGTAAGTTATTTAATAGAATAAAATAAATTTAATTTTGAGCAAAAATTATTACAGATTATGTTTATTATTTTATTATTAATAACTGATATAACCAAAAAAATTTCTTAGGTAACCAAAAAATTACCATCGAATCAAAATAATATATATGTATTTATTAAATCCTACTGCATAAGACAATTTACTCATAATCGATTAAAAGTTTTTTCCTAAATGACAGTATGTACTGAAACAATTTTCATAAAACTCAAATTTTTATAAACAAAAAAAAAAGTTATTATACACAATATTTGTGTATGAATACATACTGAACACATAGGGAAAATTAAAAAGAAACTCCATAGGGAAAACTCTCCTTATTGTGAACACTTGATTATGTAATAATAAATCTATGCATATTTTTTTTCTAGTTCAATTTTCAATCACGATTACGTATAACTCAAATAAATAATTAAATTTTTGTTTTAAATTCTTATCAACTGAACACATATTTTTAAAACAAAATGATTTCAGAGGCAAGAGTTTTTTTCTATTTGAAAATATAGCTTTACTTATCATTTTTTGTTTTTCGTTATCAATATAAATTATTTATTTAACTAAACAATTTTTTATTACGTTTACTACTTTTTCTTACTTAAACTAAACTTTTTTACTAAAATTTTTTAGTAATAAAATTCCAATTTTTTGTATTTTGTAAAATTTTATAGAGCAGAATAAGTAAATAAAAAAAATATAATATTTATAAAAAAAATGTGTTTATTCATCTGTGCGTGTGCATAAAGTAAAGAAACTAAAAATTGTGAAATATGAAATGTTGGCAAAAAATATTAATATTTAATATTATTATATTAAATTTCATATATTATTGTTTTGTTTCAAAAGCGCTGGTAAAATTATAATTGTTATTTATTATTACTATTCGAGTTGTAGGTGAAATAAAAATAAAAATTATATGTTTTTGATTGCTGATAAATGTACAATTTTTGTGAAAGTGTAACAAAAAAAATATAATTCAGTAAACTACATATATATTATTTAACTCATTTAAAAGCAAATTACTTGAATAATTAATATTATTGTGAATTAAATCTTTTATATATTTTTGTTGTTGTTATATTTTACATTTTAGGTAATTCAGTTTTGAATTTCATAAAATTTAAAGTAAAGGTAAATTTCGACATTTTTCTCAAGGTTAATTCATTTCATGTATTATTTGAATGTGAAGAAGAGAAGATAAAACAAATATTCCATATATGTATATATACATATATCCATTGTATACATATATATATATACAATTAAGTCGTTGGTAAATTTTTTAAATCTTAATATGATTGACATTAATTTGAAAATATTTTCCGGAAAAATTTAATATTTTAATGAAATTTTTTTGGCTACTTTTAAGTTCATCATCTTTGAAAAAATCAAATAATAGTATGATTATATGTAGTTTTTTACTTAAAATTTTGTTACATAATTTTTCTGTTTAATAAATTTTCCCTTGAATTTTTTTTTGTAATTTATTGCAATGTTTTTTTTATTGGTAGATGAATGAACTTCTTTCACCTTAACCAATCTGTGAAACCAATTAATCAAATGAAAAGAAAAAAAATCTTGTTGTTATGCTTTTTATATCTGAATATTTACAAAAAAAGATAAATGTATTAAAACAAGATTATAGTAATTATTCAAGACTTTCATCACTTGATTTTTATAACTAAATAAATAAAAATAAATAAAAATAAAGTAAAAAAATAAAAATAAAATTCAACATTAAAGTTGATTTAATGTAGATACTTTCATTTTTCATGTACATACTATTAAAAAAATTCAATGAAATTTATGTATTTACTATAAAGTCAAGAAGACAGGTTAATTTTATATAATTAAAATATAGCCTTTTAAATTATATTTTGCATTGAAATAGTTGAATTATTTTTCATCCGAGTCAATAAAATAAAACTTATTTATTAATTTTTATTCTTTATTTATGTTATGATGCTGATTTGTAATTAAACTTTAATTTGGAGATATAATATTTGATAATTAAATAATTTTAATGATTATCTTTAAACAATAATCTTTAAATTAGTTATTGGGAATAATCTAAATTAAGTTTTGGTTTGAATTGATAATATAATTATCAATTTTTATTTTTTACTTTATATAAATTTATATTTGATTAGATCTTATAATATTTAAATTTAAGAAAAACTCACCGTAAATTTTAAGTTTGTTACATACGAATAAACCGATACACTCTAAAATTAGATAATTTCAATTAACAAAAGATTAATAAAAATTTTGAGAATTTTCGAGGAATTTTTTTATTTTTTAACAAATTTCTATAAATATTGTGTCCAATATAAAAATTCTAATATAAATGTTCATAGTCGGGGACAGACCAAACGAAAAATTAAAATTATGTTACAAAAAGTATACGGTATAAATCTTTTTAATAGGAATTTTAAAAATAAATCTACTTAAATAAAATTTTGTAGGACCAATATATAATATATTTTGTATATGGAATATTGTCACCAATATTAAGGTATATAAATAGTTATGATAAATTTACTTAACCTTTTTCAATGCGACCAAAACCATAATAAAACCGTCCTTTATTGTCATTGTTACCAAAACCGTCCTTCATTTTTATTGACCCTATATTTGACCTACAACTTTTTCATAAACATAATTATAGAAATTTTTTCATATTTATCGAATTATATTACATATTTATACACAGAAGTAACATAACAATATATTTTTATATATTTCAGGCACAAAAAATAATAATATTGAAAATTTATTGATGAAAATATGTAAATCATAACCCTACATGAATTACACATTTTTTGTTTTTTAATTTTATTTAATCACATAAATTAATTAAAAAAAAGTGAAAAAATTATATCCATGACGTATAACATAAACAAAACAACATATGATGTCAATTCCTACAACATCAAATTGTAGTAAACGACATTTTAATAGTCATGTTAATTTAATTAATCATAATAATAATCATCATCAAAATAACTATCCTGAAAAATCAACAACATTAACAATCAAATCAAGTTCTACTAGCTGTGGTGATAATAATAGTAGTACTAGTAGTAATAGCAGTCGTATACCAATATTAATACGCTTACCATCACCAGGACCTTATCGCCGTTTTTCCATCTCACAGAGATTGCGCAATAATCTACGAACTAATTCTTTAAACAATTCTCCAATACCAAAACGTAAATCATATAATATTATAACAACAAATCAATTGAAATATGGTCAACAATTTAAATATACAAAATTATTAAATATGGATAATAATATTTTATTAACACCTGCAATAATAAATGAGAATAAGAATAATGTTGTTATGGATAATATTTCACCAACAACAATTATTAGTAAAACTAAAGATTCTATAACGTTGACAAGTGAAATGATTACCGATAAGACTATATCATCATCGTCAACAAAAACGTTTGATGAAAATGTTGAACAAAATCAATTATTTCAGAATAAAATGAAATCATTAAAATTAAATGAAATCTCAGATTCTATTTTAAAGAAAATAGAAAATGGTGATATAAAAAATGATGGTTCCAATAATATACGTTGTTATTATAATACAACAAAAAGTATGAATGGTCCGATTAGTCCAATATACGAAGAAGGAATTTTAAATGTTATTACAAAACCTAACACTAATGGAATGGTAAGTTTAATTTTTTTTTTATTGAAAAAAACATAATTTTTTTTGATATAAAAAAATCTTTTTAAGTACATAATTTTTAGATTGCCTCATACTAAAATATTATTTATTGTGTATGTGTACAAATCGATTTTTCGACTTCTGACATATATATTTTATTTTGTTCTAATTACCATTATGCTACTTGGAAAAATCATTTCTTTCATTCAACTGTTAGTTGTTGTAACTTGTAAGTAACATAGCACTTACAAATTATAGTACCGGTCGGAAATATATTTTTTTTTATAAAAGATTTAGTTAGAAATTTTTCGAAATTATACTTAATTATAGTTTGGTGTCAGTATATTTTAATATTTTTGTTGTCCTACTTATATAAGATTCTAAAACTTTTTTTGGTTGATTAACCCTACAATAAATAAATTTGGTTAATGTGATTTTAATATAAGTTTTTTGTATTCTGTGGGAATATACTTCGAAAATTGAAAAATAAAAGAAAATATAAAGACAATTAATTTTTAATAACAAGTAATTAAGTATTTGTTAAAGCTAAATTTTTATGTATTTTAAAATTTTCTAATTATTTTATTTTTTAAACTTTATTTTAAAAATCTAATTTTATAGGAAAACTTTTTGGTGTAAAATTTTTGATGAAAGTGGTGTAAAATTTTGATAAAAGTTTTTAGAAATTTGTAAAATAAATAATTAAATTTATGAAATAATTAATTGAAAAAAGAAATTAAACATTATTGCAAAAAAAGAAAGTTAAAATACATATACTGTTTCAGTGATTAATTTTTCATTTGCTTTGCTCATCACTTTTTAAAAATCAACTGAACAAAAAAATTAATTATTTTTTCATAATTTCAGTATTAATCTTAAATACTATTTGTAATAATTATGTATAGTATATCAATAGTAATTTTTAGAAACACAAAGTTTCATAGAGTGAGAGTTCCAACTAATATTACAATTAATTTGTAAAAGTCAATTACTTTAAATATATATTTTTAATTGAAAATTCCATTTATATCTTCGTTATTAAAAATAGAAATAAAGTTAATTAGTTTAGTTCACATTAACTTTCCAGAAATGAAATATTTCAATTTCAAAACTTTTAGGATTATCAGATTTGTCCAGATCTAGTAGATAAAAATAGAAATGTTACTATCTGATTTTTCTAGATAAAAAAAGACTAAATTGATAGACAGTAAGTACTTGCTAAAAATTACATTATAGGATATGCAGTCACGTAGTTACGTTGTTCAGGAGTTTGTGATTGGATATTTAAATGTAGAATATAGTTTTTTTTGAACTAATAAGAAATATGCATTTTTCTTTATTTGAAATATTGTAGTTATAAATTATTAATTATTAATTTATAGAACATACCACGTGATCAGAGAATATTAAACTTTTGGCATGTACTATAAATTAATAACTTGTACGAAGATATAATTAAACTAGACAAAAGTGTGAAGTTATATCGGGACTTATTCATGAAGTTATATTGGAACTTTCATAAAATTATCTAAACAGAGTTTATTAAATCTAGTAAAATAATTTATACAAATATCTGTAAGTTTTATGGCACATGTTTTTCCACTTGTACATTTTTCTTTTTTATGTAATTATTGATTTCGAAATTGCCAATTATTCTTATACATATTCTATTTACAAAATATATTTAAGGTCAAACAGGAAATATATAATTCTTTTCGACATTTTCCTTAAATTTTGTACATATACTTAGAACGTAATATTTTTTAGAAATAAAGTTTATTTTCCGGTGTGAATTTTTTTTTAAATCGAAATTTGCATTACATATATGTACATATATTTAATTTTAAAAAAATTTTACCACCTTGATATTTTTCAGTTTTTATTCAATTATTCAACGAGAAAATGTTTTTCAATATTATAAATAAATAATCATAATTATTTTATTTATTTTTTTATACCAAAAATGTGTTTTTTATAAATAATATTAATTTCATTTAATCAAAAATTAATGGACGAAAGAACCTTTCACTTTTGGTTAAATACTTTGTTATTTTAGAAAACTAGAAAAATTTAATAATTTGTATAAAAAGATTTTTATTTAAATGTATCTACTTACAAATTATCCCTAATGTTTTTTAGAAGTTGAAAATAAATTAATTTACCAAGATTGTTATTTTAGCTTGAAAATAAAGGGGAAAATAAATTAATTTACCAAATTGCTATTTTAACTTTTCGAATATAAATCGATTTTAAATAACTAAGTTTTTCTAAAAAATTAATTAAAAAGAAATATATTCAAAAATTAGTCATTTGTTTATTAATTTAAAAATTCTTGAAGTTATGTAATTAATTCAAACTACCTTTGTGATAAACAACGCCAAATGATTTTGAATAATTTTGAAAAACTTTTCCACAATTTTGTGTATACTTTCATACATGAAAATAAATCAAAAATTTATATATTTTTGAATATCCCATAAGAATGTCAATCTTTTTTTTTTTGTATATTTGTTTAAAAATTTTAAAATACAGAAATCCTTAATTTAATAAATATTTTTTGTACAGTCATTAGATTTAAATGGGCCTACAACAAAACCAAAATCCCAGATTATTAATAATATTATTAATGGTACCAAAGCACGAACACCAAAAAGTCCAATAACACCATCTGGTAGCCAAACATCTAGCAAATTAACATCTAATAAATTAACACCAAAAACTCCCCCAGTTACACCAGATTCATATGATACATATTTTGATGATGACTTAGATTCTCTTTATAGTTATAGTTCAGGACGATCGACAATGTCTTGTGATCATCCATATGTTGCTCGGTAAATAAATATTTATAAATGTAATAACTGAATATAATAAAATTAATCTTATTTAATTAGAAATGGGACAACATTTAGTGGTCGTAAAATGAAATATGTTGTACATTGCTCATCGCATGCTGGTCAAGTTGGTCAAGATTACTTAACACCGACCCAAAGAGTCCAACGACAACTTAGACGTTTAAAAGAATTATTAATGCAAGCACGTCAAGATTTAGAACAAAAAGATAGTGAATTATGCCGTTTAACACGTGAAGTTGTTGAATTACGTTTATTTAAAGCATCTCTTAGTTCACCAGAAGATCGTTCCAATTCTAGTGATGCTGTAACTGTACGTGAAGCATTAACTGATTTAAAAACATCACAAGATGTATCACCAATAGTTGATATGATAGATGATGGTATAAAACCAAGCCCAAATAATTTATTACATAATCATCATCAACATGGTATTAATCAATTTATTTATAAAATATCAAATTCTGAAATGGCTAGTTCATTTGCTGATTCTGGTCATTTTGAAGATATGACATCATCACAACATTCAAATCATACAATTGGTCATACTATTAGTACTGGTAATAGTTCATATGATGAACAACGTAGTGAACTAATACAATTATATGAGAAAAAAATTGAAGAATTAATTAAAAATCAGGATGCTGTTACAAGTGATATGAAACATACCCATAATGATCGTGTTGAAGCATTATTACAAAAATTAGCTGAATGTAATACACGTTATGCAGATATTGTACCAGATTATGAACAAGCAAAAGAAAGAATACGTGAATTAGAAAAACAAATGGGTGATTTAGAACATAAATTACGAGAACATGAAGATAAGGAAAAGAAAATGTATTTACATATATATAATAAAGAGCAAGAAGATGAACAAATTGCTCAGGCTGATAAGGTAAATATTGGATCTATATACAATTATATGAGAAAAAATTTATTATTTACATTTCAATTTTATTATTTAGGCTATGGAATTAGCTCATCGATCACCAGTTTCTGTACCAGAATTATTACAACAACTTCAAAGTACTCAAGATGAATTGGAAAATATTAGGGTAAGTTGCAATTGGTTATTTTTGTTATGTTGTGTTGTGTTTATAGCCATATTTGATGTTTTCTGCATATCATTTAATGTATAATAAATATAATAAAATTAAAATTGAATTTCAATTATAAAAAATTAATAACCTGAAATTAATTTAATTTATTTTATTGTTTATGTTTATATTTTATTTGTGTTTTTGTTTTCTATGTAAATTGTCATATATATGTATTTGAAAATATAAACATCAAAAATAATTTTCTTATTTTATATATATATTAACTAAAAAATCAGATTATCTTTCAAATTTTATATTAAGTTATTCCAAAATTTTATTAATTTTAATTTAAAGAAATACTATACTTAAGTAGAACAATTATTTAAACATATTATATATACATATGTATATATTTTTTAAAATAAATTTGGAAAAAAACTAACACCACATTACAGTTAAACATTGTAAGTTTGTTTTTCATAAATATTTTGATTTTATGCATAAAATGTTTTTTTTTGTAATACATACATATCTATAATTCAAAATATTTACAATAATTTTTATAATAATTTTTAAAACTATTATAGTATAAATATCACAGCTAATCTAAATTATATTCAAAATTATTATATAAATTATATATAATATGTTAAATATTCATTTAATATATCATAACATAAATAATTTTAAAAATTAACGTAAATATTGAAAATTTTAAAATTATAATTAAAATTCACATAGCTTATTGCAGTTAAGTAGTCTTCTGCATAAAGAACTATGAAGTAACTAGGTTAAACTAGGTTGCATTGAATAGAGCACTTTTCTTGAACCAGAAGGTCGCGGTCAAACTCTATAATTTTCTCTATATTTTCCCATTTTTCTTACTTATCTTTCATCATTGGCCTAACGTTAATGACAGAAACGAGCCCGTTTCCTGTGGTACACTCAGGGTAATGCAAAATGGGCTACATAAAACCGAAGCAAAATTGCTCAATTATCAATTTAGGTCAAAATATCCTATCCTATCCATTATGTAAAAACTTATGAATGTCTAGAAATTATCTAGCATTGCCTTTAATACTTAAAAAATAGAAATAAGTCATAGATTGTCAGCTACTGACAATCTATGACTTAAATGCACAACGAATAATTTTCATAATTTTAATTAATCCTTCCCAACTTTTAATCACATTAAGCTTAAGTATAATAAAATTTGAAATATGAAATATGTTAAAATAAAACTTATAATTTAATTTTAAGATTGTTTATTTAAACTTTTCAATTATTTTTATATCTCTAAAACTTAACTAAAACTATAGTCATTGCAGAACATAAGACTTGTTCTTGTCTACATGAGAATTAAGTTTTTTTAATGTACCTCTTAAAAACATTAGCCTATATATAGTATTAATCTAACTTGGTAAACTACAATACAATTTTGTGTTTAATATTTAAAGAAACCTTATATTAATAAGTTAATTTCATCTATTTCTCTTCAAAAGCATTCAATATTCTTATTTTAAAAACCATATCCCAGGAGAATATATTCTGACTTAAAAATTAAAACTTTTCAGTAATAATAAGCTACAAAAATAAGTATAGCACATTGCATGTTTCAAATTAATTATATAATTTTTATAACTTATTTATTTTAATTATTCTAATTTAAAGAATTTATTTTTTTAATTCGTCAAATACAACAATTTTATACTGTAAAAACATTTAATTAATTTCTTAATTTAAAAGAGAAAAAAAACTTTATACTATTTGGATTATTTTTTAATTTTTTAATTTCTTATTTTGTGGATGTAAGTAATTTTATATGGTATCTTATCTTTATTTAAAAAAACTTTGTAAATTTTGTATTAATTAAAATAAAATTATACATTTAATTAATTTTATTACACAAAAAAAGGATAAATTATTTAAATAAAGGATAATTTTAAGTTCAAGTTGAAATATATTTTTTAGGTTTCAAACAATAGAGAAAGAGGAGATTGTGCTCTTCTTACAGCTAAAGAGGCTATTTCTTTGTGGGTACTTGGTGCGAGGAAGGTTTGTAAAAAAGAACACAAAAACATGATTAAATAATTTAGTGTATAATTTTCATTTTTCACAAACTTATTTATGATAACTTCCTTTTTTTTTGAAAGATTATATTTAAGTTGACAAAATTGTTATTATTCAACTTGTTTATAATAACTTCCTTTTCTTTGATGATAATTAAACAAATTTTACCTCGCTTCGCAATTTATATTTTTAATTAATATTAGAGAGCTAACATTACGATACAACATATTATTCGGCTAGAACTAAGATTATACTACAAAATAAGTTTTAAATTAAATGTTTTATAATTTTATAAGCTGTATACATTATGCTTTCATATTATTTTAGGTTAATTTTCATTTATATTAACAATATGGCTATCATAAAATTACATAAAATTCATTTGTAGTAAAACACACTTCTATAAAAATATAAATTCAGTTGTAGAGATTGGGAATATTGGTTGACCTTTTATACGTTTATTATTTTGAAAGTTAGGTTATTTTAAAATTCAATTTAATTCATTTGTTATAAATTATCTAAGAATGGTTAATAAATTATAATACATAAATAATGTGGTAACAGTACTAGACAGTTTAGGTTTTGATTCAATTAAATTTTCGGGAAAAGATTAATGGAGTGAATGAGTTTTTCAATTTTCACCAAATTAATTATCAGAGAAAAGTATGACAATTACTTTAGTTCAGTGTTCCAATATATATATTTTGATCTATGGACCAAAGTTGTATTCAAATTATTTAAATCATTCAAATTATTTAAGAAAGATTTCACAAAATCAAATTCTCTAGCAAGTCTTTACTATAATAAAGATTTCACAAAATCAAATTCTCTAGCAAGTCTTTACTATAATAAAACAAAAATTCATACTATAAATTGGTACTATAATAATTTAGTTGGTTGGTTCTTTTGCGGAGGGGGGAATGCCATTAAAATCACATATAATTCTCATTGTTATATATTTAATTACATATTAAATTTTCCATTAAAACAATAAAGTTTTTGTGTTTTTAATTTCATATTATGTTTGTTTATAAAAACGCTATATTTGAAAATAATTTTCAAATATTTAGTTAATAGTAATTGTATAATTAACAAAACAACATCTTTTCCTTTCCTTTAATTTAGACAATTTATCGACGACTCATTGATGCTCAACAAAATAAAACAAAGGTTGATCCAGAAGTTACACTACAATTTTTAAAAAGTGCGATTTATTACTTTTTAACTGATAAAGAAAATTCACAAGGACATTTAAAAGCTATCGAAAGTATATTAGAATTTACTGAACAGGAAAAACTTAATATTAGCAAAGCAAGAGCATCAAAATAGATTAAAATATTAAAAATTTATATATTACATAATAATAATATATATTACAAATTATTGTTTACTAAATAGATAATTTAATTTTTCAATTAATTAATTAGTAGAAAAATTAAAACTTTAAAAGCAAAATATATTAAAAAGAAAAGGCAAATTATTATTAGATCAGATCAGATTAAGTGTCTCAAATTTTTGTAGTTTATTAAAAAAATGTCCTGAAAATTTTATTCTTAACTTAACAAAAAAGAAAATTTAATTAAAATTAAACATATATTTTATAACAATATTTTTAAAAATGTGATTTAATTTTTGCTAAAATAAACTTATGTTTCTTGTATATTTAATTTTTACAATTAATGCTGAAAAGTTTTTTAAGTTCATACTGATAAAGAAAATCAGAAGAACGTTGGATTTAAAAATTCGTTATATTTTATGAGAATTTCAAAAATTATAACAAATATAAAAACAAATCTGTTCGAAATATAAAGTATTTCCAAAATACAACAATTATTGAAACATAAGCATATAAAAATAAATATTTAAAAACAAAATTAAATATTTTTGGAATAAGAAAAAATGATAAGCAAAACGTCCATAGCTTTTTTAGTAAAAATGTTTTTTAAAAGCATTAATCGAGGTACCTTTATTAGATAATGTAATTTAGATAACAAAATCTATTAATCATTATATTAAATTATTATTTTTTTTGCTTTAAAAAAAAGTGGAGCTTTCAACTTAAAAATTTATTCTTATTAAAATATATAAAAAAAATATAAAACTGAAAAAGAAAAATGACATAAAATAGAAATAAAAATACAGAAAAAGCAAAAATTAATTAATTTAAACTAACTAATAAAAAACCATCTTTATTGTTAATGTGATTAATATTATATATAAAAAATGTATTAATAAATAAATAGACTTTGGCTGTTAAAAATTAAGAGCACTAATATATAATAAAAACAAATTCGTTCATAATTTTGTGGAGTTAAAGGGAGATAAAAAAAACAGTTTTTATCTAATTTATTTATTTATTTATTTATGCTTAACTCAAATATTTTACATATTTACATTATAAATCTAAGATAATTACTAAAACAAAAAGATATTTAATTACAAGACCAATAACTAATGCTAATTGCAATCTATGAAAAGTAGACGAAGGCATTGTCAAAATCTTATGTTTTCAAAGCAAACAACAATTATTACTATTATTTTATTTTATAAAATTATAGAATTAAGGAAGCCAGTTCATTAAATGTTAAGTCACGTGAATGAATAAAATTTTTTGAATTTGATCTTTGCTTTTACGCACGCGATAGGTCAAAAAAGTTTTTATACTTATTTGCTGTCATGAACATTCTATTAACTGGTTCATATTACCCGTAATTAGTACGATGATATGGCTCATTAAATATATTTTCATGTTGAAATCTCGTACTGGTATTAATTTTAGAAACTACCTGGTTCCGAATTGAATTAGAGATAATCTGTCCACCATGGATTTGAACAATACACGTGATATCTGCAACTATTCTTCTAGATTCTAAAGATTTTAGACGAAATAGTTGCAAACGATCCCTATTAGGAGGTAATATTAATGGATTTAACCAAGGTAGATTACGCAGTGCAAACCTAATAAACTTTTTCTGAATAGCCTCAATTCTGTCAATATGATCTCGGTAATGAAAAGCACACTGTTTTGCGTTTAACAAAAGATTGCTATGTTTACACCAGCACAAAAAGTTATTTAGATCCTCCTGCAGTAAAAGCATGTCATTTATTGAACCATTTTTTTATGGATTTTCATATTCATAATAACAGACGTTACATCATTAATAGAGGCTATAAAAAAGAACAGGCCTATATCGCTATATGACTACCCTGCGGAACACCAGAATTAGCATATTAAGGTTCTGATGTAGCAGATCTAAACGCCACACAGTAGCTGCTATTCGATAAATATGAGTTTATCCAATTAATTCAAAAAGGAGGTTAGCCTAGTTTTTTGAGTTTGAAAATTATGACACTGTGCGGTAAGAGATCAAATGCCTTACTCAATTTTGTATAAATGACATCTGTTTGAAACCCTGCTTCCATGGTATTTAGGAACGTAGGGCACGATTCAACTAAATTGGTACCTGTAGATTTACCTTTCATAAAACCATGTTGGTTAGGAGTTAATAATCTAGAGCAATGGCTGTAGATTGAATGGTAAACTATTAATTCAAATAGCTTTGGAATACTAGATAATTTTGCTATATGTCGATAACTTGGAATCATTTTTGTGCTTTGTGTCGGAAAGATTCCTCTGCTTAAACCAGATCGTTAATGGAAAAAGCGAGAGACTTGGAACAGTTTTTAAGTACAATTTCCGGTACATTATCTGGCACGGGAAATGCATCATTATTCAGTCTTTCCAGATATTTCAATACCTGAGATACAGAGAAATCAATAGATGTCAGAGGAATTTGAGGCAGGTTATATAAATCAGGAAAATTTCGTCCCTCAACCTCTGCCCTTTATAAGACATGAAATTGAGAAATTCATCTGATTTTCTTTTCGAATTGACAAATTTCCAAAAGGATTTGGGACCTTTCTGAGCTGCGATACCATATTAATTAAATAATAATTATATTGGGTTTTGTAAACGAGACCCAAAATCATTGAAAAAGCTAACAAAATAAATTTTTGAAATGATTTGATATAGCTATTGCATCTTTTGTAGTCTGCCCTTTATAAGACATCATTGAATACTTATTGCATTTTTTGTAGTCATTGCATCTTTTTATAGTTATTGCATCTGTTTTATTGGTTTTCAAATACTTTTTCCACGGTAGATTCTTTAAGTCCAAATTAAACCAAAGCGGGTTAAAATTGTAGACTTTGTCACTGACTGTAGGTACATACATGTTAAAGCCATGTACTAAGACCTCATACAATTTACTTCCTGCTTCGTCAATGTCTTTACCAACTATTAAAGTTTGAAAATCTGCATATAGTTAGTCCGTTTGAAAATCTGCAGATAGTAAAGTTTGAAAATCCTATCTAGGATACTAACTACGGTTTCTGTTGGACTATTGCAGATAGTCAGTATCCTATCTAGGATATAGGAACTACGGTTTCTGTTAGACTATTGTAACAATAAGAGAAGCAAATAGGAGGATGAAAATTGTCAATCCCTAGTAAGGTTGGATTATTCTTCAAGTCGGTAAGATTTATCCAATCAGAAGGGAAAATTAAATCCAACTGCTTACCTTGGAAATTTTTTGTTGAGGAAACTTGTTGAAGATTGAATTACAGCCATCAACTAGGGAACATTCCGAATTGTAGATAACACGACTTGGAATCATAAAAGATTCTTCGTTATGTTAAGTTCAGTATATATTGGGCAGCTTAAAGTCACCACAAACTTCATCTCTGATAGATTCATCAGAGTTGAAATTGTATCGATAGTCTGATTAAGACTATAATATGTGCCGGATGTAACAACATACGACAAAAAGTGATTTATTAGTAAGCTCAAGTCTGATTGCAAAGCGTTCTAATTCTGAAATTTGAAGTAAAGATAGCTCATTAATAAGAAGGTATTTTTGACGGCTATAAGCAGACCACCACCTTTTGGAACCGTTACCCTTCTAGTATATATATTATCATATCTATCTTTCCTGAAAACGGAATACGATTGGTCAAATAGTTCTAAGGAGTTTATTGAATGTGATAACCAGATTTCTGTTATTGCATAAATGTCATAGACCAAAGTTTTAGAGTATATGAACTATGTGGATTAGATCGAAGATTGCGATTTGATAGATATATTAAATTGTTAGGATAACAGACGAAAGTACATATCATGGATTTCCCTGGCTCTTCGCATGTCGTCTTGTCTTTTACTGGAAACATGGCTATGAAGGCTTTCAAATCAGCTATAACTAACTCATTAAAAAAACCTAGGTTCTCGTGATATTTTACAAATAGATTACGAAGTTCCTCACGGTAGCCCCCCTTGCTATATTAAAACTTTTATATTTGTTTTCGTTTTATCAACTACACAAACCGTACCAGGTTGGTCATATAAATAAGCTAAAAACAAACTAACATTTTCATAGATCCCATAATCCCGTAGACGTCCCATATCATACATACTTGCTCCTTTTTCGACAGAATTCTGCGTTAATCTGACCACTGGTGGAACTCAAGGATTAACGAAATTCGGCGAATTGCTATTTATAGGAGTCAGGGTATCCTGAAATAGGACGTTAGTACTGTTAATCCTGGTATTAGGATGGTTATTAGTAGGGGCATTCGCAACAGCAGGAGAGCTAGGAAGATAGTTAGTAGTGGTATTAATAGCGGAATTATTGGGAGTAATTACTAAGTGAGCATTACATAAAAATATCTCCATTTAGAAAACTGGGATTAAGGTCACAGAGGACACCAACCTCTGGGTAATAAATACCCAACAAAGTTTGGGTATTTATTCAAGTTACCAGTACAAGCTGAATGACGAATGTGACATAATATTGGATGAAACTTGATTCCTTTGAAAATACACTCGATGATTCCTGTTAAATTTTGGTACATTAATATTTTGAGGATTTAAATTGTATTCAGAACCATCAATATGGCTTTTATTTACTCTACTAATATTATTTCTATTATTATAACTATTACTATTATTATTCTTATTTTTAGGATTATTTTAACTATTCCTAAGATTTTTACTATTACTATTTTTATTTTTATTGTTATTCTTACTATTTGAAAACTTAGTCCTTTGTAATACAGCTAATGAAATGTGGACAAAACCAGAAAGTGTATTCGAGCAGAAGTCGAAAACCAATATTCGTTTATTTCAACAAAGATTTTATGGGTTTGTAAAAGACTGCGAAGATAGTTTATCAGTATATATTTCAAAATTGGAAAAGATTGTACAACAATGAAAAGACTAAAATTCTTATGACTCTACCGACAAACTATAACCATTATTACACAGCATGGGAGTCCACAGCGTCCAGTGAGCAAACTCTAAAAAATTTAACGGCCAGATTGTTAATGGAGGAATCCCGACAATAAAATCAAATGTCAATGGAAAGTAGTGCTCCGTTGGCTAAAAAATTTAAACCTAAAAGCAAGAACAAATTTAATAACAATGCATATAAAAATGGCAAAAATTAAATACCTGATGGAAAATGTTTTTTGTGTAAACAAAGTGGTCACTGGAAAGCAAACTGTCCACACAAAAAGAATATATCGCAATTTAGTTACAGTCCAGGAGATGCACTTGTAAATCAAATATTACCACATAAATATTTTGACATATTATAACAAAGAATGGATTAATAAACATCTAGCAGAAGTATTAATTGTGCTCTTGATAAAGGATTAAAATTAATCCAGACAACGAAAAGTCTGAATTACCAAAAATGGTGAAACAGTGCAGATTGGAGTTAGAGAAAGCCGGCAATTTAAAGTTATGTGTACAGTAATAGAGGCAGATGGAGATGATGTAGCTCAAGATAATGTAGCTACTAAAATTTATTCATTAAAAATATGGCATGAACGCTTTGGCCATCAAAATATTACTGTTGTTAAAAGTATTCTAAATAATAAAAATATTAAATATATCGACGATAATGAAGAGTGTTTCTGTGAACCGTGTGATAAAGGAAAACAACAAAGGTTACCATTTCTACATAGTGAATAAAGAACTTCTGTACCAGGTGAATTGGTCCGCACTGATTTATTTGGTCCTATACAAGTTTCATCATATGGTGGTTCAAGGTATTTTTTACTATTTGGAGATGATTGTTCAAATTTTAGGTACGTTTATTTCAGCAACGAAAAATCAGAAGTGAACTCTTTAGAGTTTAGAGATTATATACAGAAACTAAAAATAGACACTGGTAATAATATTAGAATGATACGATCTGACAGTGGTCTTGAATATATGAATCGAAAATGTTCAGGCGTTATTACACAAAAATGCTATACGCTATCATATAAGTAATGTCTATACACCACATCAAAATGGAAAAGCGGACAGGGATATGCGTACTATAATGGAGTTACCAATATCTTCATGCCCGAAATGTAAACATGAAATTATGGTCTGAAGCACCATAATTTCATGTTTACATAACTGCCGTTTATATTTTAAATAGATCTGGACCAAGTCCATTAAAAGAAAAATCTCCATTTGAAATCTGGTTTAACAATTCAACAAATATAATACTTTTTAAATTTTTGATTGTGAAGCACATGTACATGTATCGAAAGAAGAGAAAAGAAAATTGGATGTAAAATCGAGAAAAGGATTATTGTTGGATATGCGGAAAACATCAAATTATTTCGGTTATGGATGCTAGATAAGAAAATAATTGAAATATCACGAAATGTAATATTTAATGAAAATCAAGATTTTGTTCAAAATAATAATAAAATATAGATAAAACAATTGGTTACCAAATAACTATACTAGCAGAATCTAAACCATAAAATATATAATAAAAACAATTGGCTACCAAATAACTATACTAGCATAACCTAAACCGAGAACTTATGTCCCGTTGATCTTATTCCAACTACGAAATCAAATGAAAATAACAATGTTATTGAAATAGTAGAAGATAAAACAGGAAAGTCGATAATTAATGAAAACAGCATCATATCTGCTGAATCAGAAACAGAAAACCATCGGAATAAAAATCAAGATGAACGTCGTTGTTGGAAAATGCACCAAAAATAAACGAAAGATGAAACCACAACTTGCACCCACTCAATTAATTTAGTCTCTGAAATCTTTGAATATCTTTCATAAATTTATTAATATGTTGTAAACAAACATTATCAACATAATTATTATAACTAATATCTTTTATATTTCTATTTTGCTATTTTGAAAAATATCACCAGTTAAATCATAATTAAAATTTTTTGTTATATAATTAATTTTATTACACTTTACATTAATACAAATCAAAAAAAACAAATTTTCAAAATCCAAAAATAAATTAAATAATCTCATTTTTAATTAAATGTTAATTTACCAAAAAAAAATACAACTTCACTCAAATAATATAAAATTAACTAGAATTTATGTACTTTACTTTACTATGATCAAAAGAATAAACGGGTTTAGATTTGCACGTCCGCTCGCTAGTACTCACAAACTAAAACGAAAGATTTTTGATAATAAAATTGTTATCTAACTGCAAGCGTGGTGCATTCTCAAAAAAAACAATTAATCAAAAGAGATATGACTTTGTGTAATTACAATAGATAATTTTTGGCGGGAATTACTAATACCAATTAATTAGAACAAATTTTAACTGCTATAGTTTGAGAGAGAGTGCACCATGCTTGATCCCAATAACTGATGATGACCCATTTCTGAACATCCCGGCCGACCCTGAAAGATCTCTTTCAGCTAAAGGTAAAACAGCTAATTTTGTAATTGGCCGATCATAGATGCCCTTTTCGGTTTTTACGGTAGCAACACGGACATATCCATCAGTACCGGCAACGGTGTTGATAACTTTACCTAATATCCATTTTTACGTGGGTAGGTTGGATTCGTTCAGTAGTACTACGTCATCAACTTCAACATTACGCTTCGAGCGCTGCCATTTTGCACGTTGTTGCTGCGATGTCAGGTACTCGTGATGCCAACGCTTCCAAAACCCTTGACTGAGGTGGCGTAAGAGCAACCATTTTGTGTGTAACGAAGTTCGATGTTCATCTACGCAAGGTGCAGCAATCGCTGTATATGGCTCACCGATTAAAAAATGGGCCGGAGTTAGTACATCAACATCTGAATCCGAACTAGCCATTAGTAATTGAGTATACCTTCAATTCTTGTTAATAATGTATACATTTCTTCGTAAGTTAAAATATGTGTCCCAATGACACGACTGAGGTGGTTTTTTACGGACTTGACACCTGCTTCCCACAGTCCGCCGAAGTGTGGTGAAGCAGGAGGGATGATCTTCCAGGAAGTATTATCTTTTGAAAGATGGTCAGCGATGATCTTATTTCGTTCGTCTGAACGTAGTAGCTGATACATTTCGTTGAGTTTTCGATGTGCGCCTTGGAAGTTAGTACCATTGTCGCTAAAAATCTCACTCGGCTTGCCACGACGAGCGCAGAAACGGTCAAGAGCTGCTAGAAATGTGTCTGTGGATAGATCTGTCGATAATTCTCAATGAATGGCCTTGGTCGTGAAGCAAACAAATAGGCAGATGTAACCCTTGAAAAATTTGGGGTGGCGTCCGCGTAACGTACGCAGGGTAAACGGGCCAGCAGAATCAATACCAAAACGATTAAATGGTTTCGCAAATCGTATTCGTTCGGCAGGTAGTTCGCCCATCAATTGCGTGATCGTTGTTTTGCGTTGCTTGAAGCACGTGATGCAATCGTGTACCAACTTTCTGGTTAAATTTCGGCATCCGAAAATCCAGTATTGTAGACGCAGAATAGCAAACAGACCAGAAGCTCCTACAACTCGTGTTTGTTGGCTAAGCACTTAATTTCTTGTCTGAATGCTAACTGTTGAGCGTATCGTAAGCAAAAAACCTTAGCTTGATTGATTTCGATTGTGGTTAGCGATTGTATGGTACAGCTGAGTGGCGTTTCTTGTTTAAGCTTGCCGCAGAAGCGAAAACAATATGCTACAATTCGGTATAGATTCGTCCATGACGAACTTGTGGATAACAGCCTGATGAGTATGTGGTCATTGTTAATCACCGTATGATGTGATAAAACGTCTAGAACTGTTTTACGTTCTTCAAGTAGTGTGTGGTCGATATTGGCATTGAGGATGTCGGGTGGCCACTCGGCGCGTGTATTCTTCAGCCACTCAGGTCCGTACCACCAAGATTGTGTTGAAGAAGTTCAGATGGTAGCAAACCACGTGACGCACAATCAGCTGGATTATGTGATCACTTTACATGTGACCATTTAGACCGGGGTGCTACGCTAAGCACTTCAGCAGTTCGGTTAGCGATGAATGTTGACCAACGACGTAGAGGCTTAGACAACCAATGTAACACCAATTGCGAATCTGTCCAAGCAAAAAATGATAAGTTTTTCATCTGAAACGAGGAAAAAATTTTGTTAAATAATCTGGATAATAAAACTGCTGCACATAATTCTAGTCTCGGTAGACTAATTTGCTTTAGCGGCGCGGCTTTGGTTTTAGCGGTAACCAAAACGGTTTGAACGCGGTCAAACTCATCGCGGCTGCGACAGTAGATTATCGCTACGTATGCTGTCTGCGATGCGTCGCAAAATCCGTGAAGCTCGACATCGTTAACCGAGTACCAAATCCGGCGTGGTATTTTTATTAGTTGAAAATTTGTGATTTCGGTTCGTAGCTGACGCCATTTTGTTGCGAGGTCATCTGGAAGCGAATCGTCCCAATCAAGCTTGCGACACCAGAGTTCTTGGAATAAAATCTTGATGAGAACAGTTGCTGGTGCCAAGAACCCTAATGGATCGAAAACGCGGGCCGCTTCAGAAAGCATATTTCGTTTCGTCCAAGGAGCCGGCTCGGGCAAAACGATATTGTATGACAATGAGTCATCGGCTGGACACCAACACAAACCTAACAGCTTTATAGCCGACAAATCTTGAAGAGCCAATGGTGACAGTTCACGTTGATCCTCTGGTATGGTCAATAATAACTCCCTACTATTCGTGCTCCATTTTCGTAAATTGAACCCAGCTGACGATAGCACTGTTAATAAGTTGTTTCTCAATACGGTGATCTCCGCGATTGAATCCGCGCCTGACAAAATGTCATCTACATAAAAATCTTTTAAGATCTCAGGATGTGTAGATTCGGTGTCTTTTGCGAGTTGAACTAAAGTACGGACGGACAAAAATGGCGCTGAAGTAGTACCGTACGTGACAGTGTTGAGGCGGTAGTGTGTTAGTGGTTTATTACTGTCGTCTCTCCAGACGATCCGTTGAAAATTTCGATGTTTGTCTGCCACCCAAATTTGTCGAAACATTTGTTGAATATCGGCTGAAAAACAATACTTGTGACGTCGGAATCGGGTGCAAACAGAGAAGAGGTCACGTTGAATAGGCGGGCCAACAGATAGCGCATTATTTAGTGAACTTTCATCGCCGTATTTCGCTGAACCATCGAACACGACCCGAAGTTTCGTGGTGCTACTGTCTTCTTTTAAAACCGCGTGATGTGGCAAATAGTAACACTGATTCATTGGTCGCTCGATTTCATTGAGATCTAGTGGCGACATGTGACCTAGCGTGAGATATTCAGTCATGAATTCGATATATCTTTTCCGTAATGTGTCGTTTAGGGCGAATTTACGTTCCATTTACTTTTGTCGAGATATGGCCGCAGCTAATGAATTTCCGAAATTCCATTCTCCCTCTTTGAATGGAAGCTCGACTATATACTTCCCGTCGCTTGCACGGGAGTCGGTTGATTTGAAATGTGATTCCGTACGTTGCTCATCTTCCGAAAGATGCGAATGCGAAGTGATCTCTTCTAATTCCCAAAATCTCTTGAGATCAAAGTCGGCTTGCACTGTAGTGTGCAAGGAAGTTAACAACGCACAGGATTCTGGATTGATTGCTGGTGTGGTAGTTGCTCCTGCAATTACCCACCCGAATATAGTGAGAATTGCACTTGGCGACCCTGCTGGGCCGTGTAGAGTTTGATTTTCTATAATGAGAAACGTTTTATCGGCACCGATTATCATGTCAATGGTGCCGGGCTGAGTGTAATCAGGATCCGCGAGCTTGATGAGTTTATGTGAGTGAGTCTGTGCTTTTGTTCCAACAAAGTTTGGCAACAGTGTGGTTAACTGTGGCATAACATATGCGGTCACAGTAATCGATTTATCACTGAGTCGCGACTGCAATGTAAGTGGGACAGCACCTCGTGTAGTACCAGCTCCTGAGGATGACAAACCCGAGACTGGTAATTTTGCGTGTGATCGAGTGAGGCTGAGCCGCTGTGTGCAAGCCTCCGAAATAAAAGAGCATTGCGATCCTGAATCTAACAATACGCGGATAGCATGTGTAGTTCCAAAACAATCTCGTGTGTGTACTACCGCAGTAGGCAAATATGCTTTGGATTGTGAATGATTTGACTCAACTGAGTGAGCCGATACTAATGAATTGTGTTTTGTAAGAATTGAATGATGTGACTGTATTGGCGTTGACGTCTCCACGGGCGTCCCAGAGGTAGGGAGCGGTGTTCTTGGTGGTTGTTGCTTGGTAGATGAAACCGGCGTACGTGACAGTTGAGTTGCATTGTGGATTAGGGTATGGTGCCGACGTTGGCGCTGACGACATGAATGATTTGAATTACAAGAAGTTGATCGATGGCCTGCTCGCAAGCAGTTGAAACATAAAGATTTGCTTTGGATAAACGTACGTCGATCTGGTGGAGACAAGCTTAAGAATTGTGAGCATTGATAAAGTTCATGAGCGGAGTTGCATTTTGAGCATTATGAAACTGTTGTATGAAAACTTTTGAATGAGTTACTATTCTGTATTTTAGGTTAACTGTGTGTAACGGGTTTTGAAACCTTGTCGCTAGGGAAACGAGGGGTGAGTATGTCGCAACGTTTCTCTAGAAATTAAAAAAATTGAACCAAAGTGGGAAACTGTGAATCGGACCTAGTCTGAGCCCAGGCCTGTTGCGTCTCGGAATCGAGCCTGTTAGATAATAAGTGTATCAGCCAAATGTCGCGAGTTTCGGCTTCGGAACCTAATGCCTTTAATCCCCGAAGAATCTCGTCAGCCCCATCGACTAACTTTCGTAAACTAGAATAGCCGGAAGTTGTGGTACCACTAGCTAAACGTATAAACTTTTGTATGAGCGCATTTGCAATATGCCCCTTCTTGTCATACCGCTTGTTCAATTTATCCCAGGCTTCGACATAATTGTCATCTGAAACGGACATATGTGTTAACAGGTTAGCAGCTTCGTCAGTTAAAAAACTTTTCAAATAATAAATTTTCTGACACGGCGTCAGATTTGTACTTTCATACAGATCGCGAAAGGTGCTCCATGCTGTGTAATCACCCGAAAATGGTTTTATTTGTATTTTGGGTAATTGTTTTTCGGTTCTGGCAGTGGATGAGGATGCATTAAATGATATGTTCGAACTATTATTGGTTGCTAATACTGGTGTCAGTTCCGTAAGTTTTTGATCAATTACGTCAGCTGCCGAATAATGTAAATTTTCAAATTCTATTAAATCTGCATCCGAGTGATCTTCATTAGCTTCGACGGACGTATCAATCATAGCGTTATCGATGTCATGATATTCATGCCATAATTGTTCTAACCGTGTTCTTTTAAGTTGGACAGAATAGCTTCTAGCAACTTAAAAGAACACGGTTAGAACATAATTGTTCTAACCGTGTTCTTTTAAGTTGGACAGAATAGTGTTACGTTCTCTGAAATATCAAGGGCATATGTGTGTATGCGGGTTAATTGTGCCTTAACTCGACCTCGTTTTACTATGAGTGCTGGCATGGACATATTGGTTGTTGATGATTCTTGAAAAAATATTTGTAAATTATCGATTACAATCTAACGCGTAATGACAAACGGGTTCACAAGATAATATTGTGTAAAGAAGATTTTGCAAATTTGTTTTTTTTTTATTTGTATTAATGTAAAGTGTAATAAAATTTTTTGTTATATAATTAATTTTATTACACTTTACATTAATACAAATAAAAAAAAAACAAATTTTCAAAATCCAAAAATAAATTAAATAATTTCATTTTTAATTAAATGTTAATTTACCAAAAAAAATACAACTTCACTCAAATAATATAAAATTAACTAGAATTTATGTACTTTACTTTACTATGATCAAAAGAATAATCGGGTTTAGATTTGCACGTCCGCTCGCTAGTACTCACAAACTAAAAAGAAAGATTTTTGATAATAAAATTGTTATCTAACTGCAAGTATGGTGCATTCTCAAAAAAAAACAATTAATCAAAAGAGATATGACTTTGTGTAATTACAATAGATAATTTTTGGCGGGAATTACTAATACCAATTAATTAAAACAAATTTTAACTGCTATAGTTTGAGAGAGAGTGCACCATGCTTGATCCCAATAACTTATGATGACCCATTTCTGAACAGTCGTACTTTTGAAAGTCGTGACAATTTGAAGCAACAACTTATGATGAAACAATGAAATCTATGTATAGTAATCAATATCAGAAGGCCATGAATGATAAAATTTTATCTTCATTAAAAAATAATACATCTACCAAAAAACAAAAAGGTAATTGACAATAAATGGTTATGTGGAGGTTAAATATTGGTTTTATATCAAATAAAACATGTATATTAAGTCCACATTTCATAATTCATTTATTTATTCACATTAACTTATCTATTTATTTAACTCTAATTCTTAACTTATTTATTTAAGGTTTTTATTTAATTTTAATTAGTTAATTAGTTTTAAAATTTATTTTATTTTCACAAAATCAATTTTGTATACTTGACACGACTGTACTTTAATAATTACTTTGACTAAATTTAATTTAAGATTCTCGACCGATCACTTTGACTGACTTTTATTAATTGATTACTCAATAATTAATTTGAACAATTGATTAACAATTGATCACAATTATTATTGAGTATGCGTGTGTGTGTTAGTAAAAGAATAGAAAATAGAAAATAGTATGAGGTGATAAGGTTAAATAGAGGACAGAGAAAGTTAATAAAAACAAGATTTATAGAGAGGACAGTTAAGTTGGTGGCGTGACCGCTACATCACCCGCCTTCAAGTCTGATCGACGAAGGCCGGTTTGAGTCGGTCGACTGAAACTGTCATGTTTTTGTTGTTCACGTCAATCACGTACGTATTTTTCAGTCTGCGTAGTACTTTGTGTGGTCCAGTGTACGGTTTAGTAAGTCCTGATTTTATTGCGTTCGTACGTAGAAAAACAAAGTCGCATGTCTTCAGGTCCTGCGGAAAGTGTACTTTTCGTGTAGTAGATCGTGGTGATGTTGGTGTTAGTTTGTTCATGATGTCTTTCAGTTGTGTAGTGAGCGTTTCTTGGTCGATGTTCGTTGTGTTGGCGTTGTCTACAAAAAATTGCACTGGTATTTTTAACGTCTGTCCGTATACCAGTTCGGCGGGTGAAACTTTAAGGTCGTCTTTCACCGACGCTCTTATGGACAATAATATTATTGGAAGTTCGATTGTTCAATTGGAATTATTGCAACGCGCTCTCAACGATGACTTCAGCTGCCTGTGGAACCGTTCCACCATACCGTTTGACTGCGGATGATATGGTGTCGTGTGAATACGATGGCTTCCCAGTAGTCTAGTTAGCGCGTTGAAAAGTTTTGATTCGAATTGCCTGCCCTGGTCGGTGGTAATGAGGGCAGGCACTCCGAATCGTGAAATATAATTTTGAACGATGTCCATGTGAATCTGTTCAAAACGGTGGTTCGGAAGAGCAAATGTACCCTGTTCGCTATGAGTGTGCCTATGTATTTTGCACTTTTGGCACTCTACACAGCTTCTTGTCCAGCGGGCTACATCTTGATTTAGTCCGGGCCAAAAATAACGCAAAGCTATGAGTTTACGAGTGGTGCGAATTCCGGGATGGGAAAGGTTGTGCAGTGTATTGAAAACGGTTTTTCGTAATGATTCTGGTATGTACGGTCTATTTTTGCCTGTAGATGTGTCACATAATATGGTTGCGTCTGGGAATTCGAAACGTTCTAAATTGTATTTCGATGAGGGATCTTTTTTTGTTTTTAAAAGAGTCTTCAAATTTTGGTCTGCTTGCTGGTCTTTTGCTATTTTAATGAGACTCATTGTTGCTGGAAGAAATGTCCGAAATCCGTGAAAGGCTGTCCGCGACTGAATTTTCAGAGCCTTTGACGTAAACGATGTCTGTCGTGAATTGAGCTATGCAGTCTAAGTGTCGCGTTTGTCTTGGGCTTCGTTCGGTTTTTGATTTTATAGCAAACGTGAGAGGTTTATGATCTGTGAAGATTCTGAATTGTCTTCCCTCGATGAAATATCGGAAATGTTTAACAGCTAGATAAATAGCTAAAAGTTCGCGGTCGAAAGCAGAGTATTTGCGTTCTGCAGGAGAAAGTTTTTTTGAAAAGAAGGAGATAGGTTCCCAATGACCGTCGTTGAGTTGTTGTAGGACTGCTCCTACGGCTATGTCCGATGCATCTGTCGCTATGCTGTATTGCCCGTCTAATAATGGGTGTGCCAAAATCGTAGCTTTAGCCAGAGCTTCCTTGACCTTATCGAAGTGTTGGTCTAGCTCTGATGGCCAGTAAAAATGCTTTGGAGATTTTGGCTTTTGAAGTAACAGCGTTAGATGTGAGTGGATAGGTGCTAGCAGAGTAGCAAGATTTGGCAAAAATCGATGATAATAATTTATCATGCCGATGAATCGCTGAATCGATTTTACTGATTCAGGCTTTGGGAAATCTTTTATGATTTGTATTCTGTCATGCGATGGAAAAATGCCAGAAGAACTGATAGTGTGGCTGAGGAAATCGATCGTCTCGACTCCGAAAACGCATTTTGACGAATTTAGAGTGATTCCAAACTCTGAGAGTCGCTTGAAAAGTTTTTCTAGGTGCTGTAGGTGTTCGTCTTCTGTTTTATTTGCGATGAGGGTCAATATACGCGAAGACGAAATCTAAATCCTTACAGACTTCATTAATAAAACGTTGAAAAGTCTGAGCTGCGTTTCTTAACCCGAAAGGCATCCGCAAAAACTCAAACAGTCCGAAAGGTGTTGTTATCGCTGTTTTGTAGATGTCGTCCGGAGCCACCGGTATAAGGTGGTAGGCCCTGACTAAATCTACTTTTGAAAAAATGGTACAACCCTGTAAATTCATTGAAAAGTTCTGTATGTGTGGAATAGGATACCTATCTGGAACAGGAGCGTCGTTTAACCGTCTGTAATCCCCACATGGACGCCAATCAGAATTTTTCTTCTTCTTGACCATGTGGAGAGGAGAAGAAATTGAAGAGTCCGACTGTCTGCAAATACCGATTTCAACCATGTGTTGAAATTCTGTCTGGGCGATTTTGTGACGCGTTGCGTCGAGACGTCGGGGTCTGGCAAAAGGTACTTTTGGTTTCGATGTGGTGAACTACACTGTGTTTCACGGGAAGGAAATAATTTGTGGGTTGTGTGAGGTTTGTATATTTGGTTAGTAGATTATTGTATTTTTTAGCGTTTGAATATTGTTTGATTGACAAAAAATGTTTGTTGCTTGTCAATGATATGTTTGGATTGGATAGTGTGGAAACGTGGATGAGTGTTTGGGAGTCGACCAAACGTTTTCGCTTCACGTCAACTAGCAGACCAAATTTTGTTAGAAAATCTACACCAATGTACGTCAGCAACTATAAATGGATGTGAGAAAGATTTTGTTAAACCTATGTTTAATACTAACAACTTCGAACCGTACGTGTGAATTACAGAGCCGTTCGCTGCTGGTAATAAAAAATCTGATTGAGTTCTTTGCTGGTTGGACAAATTTTTGGGAATGACCGACAGGTCGGCGCCTGTGTCAATTAAAAATTTTTGTTTTGAGTTCAAGCGGCAAGGTTTGTCAACCTGCGACTGTGCCGTGGCAGCTGCAGACTAATTTAGTTTGGGTGATTTGAACCGTTTGAAGTTTTGGGGGAGGCATTAATTACTTTAGTGAACGCGCACTTTTGTGCTTTATCCCCGAACTTTCTATGGTAGTAACATAAATGGTTTTTGTTACTATTAGATCTTGATTAAGAACGCGATCGTGATCTGTTGTTCGAGAATTGTTTATTATTGTTGCCATTCTTTCTAATATTATTGTTATTTAAATCGAGTTTTGAAAGAATGGCCTCTAGTCTCGATAATCTAGATTCTAAATCCCTGTTGTTTGATTGTCGCTGATGGTAATTATTAGAATTATGTGCGACATTGTTTATTGAAAACGACGACGAAGCTTCTGTCGCTTCGAATATTCTGTCTGCAATTTCGACTAATTCATCTATTGGTTTGTCGCCCACAGAAATTAAAGCAACATTTAATGCTTGTGGTAGACGACGCAACCAGAGTTTTTTGATTGTACTTGTACTTGGCTCGAAGGTACTACCAGCAGTTTGTTTCATGGAACGAAACAACGCCGATGGTTTTCGGTCACCAAGTTCAACTTTTTCTAGTAAAACTTCTAATCTTTTGCTTTCTGACGCTGAATGTCTTGATATGAGAGTATTTTTCAGCGTTGCATATTTGTTGTTTAATGGTGGATCGGCGATTATGTCGAGAACAGATTCACATGCGTCAGCAGGAAGCGCAGCAATAGTTAAGCAATATTTTGTGTCGTCTTTGCTAATTTTAAACACGGAAAATTGAGCTTCCGCTTGTAGGAACCACGTAGCTGGATTATTTGTCCAAAGGCTGGTAAACGAACTTTGCCGAAGTCAATAGCATCGGTGTGTATCGTCGCGTTCAGTGTATTCGTATCTGTTGTTTCGTTGTGTGTTGTATCGTCCTTGGTGTTCGGCAATTTTTCGGAAGTTTTTATATGATGTAGTTAGACTTGAGAAGGGTTGCTGTAAAATGGTCACACCAGAAAAAAAATAGAAGAAAAATGGAAACGAGAAGAGAAATTTACGAAACTAGAGTTGATTGAAGACGGAAAGAAAATCAAAAATAAATATTTTCGTGCGTGTCAAAGAAGTACAATTTGCGGTGAAAATCGAGAAAAAAAAAAAAAAATGGTTTTATGCTAACAAAATTCACAAATGTTAAATGATTTTGAATTTATTTTTTTTAAATTTTGTAATTTTAATATTGTAATAAAAATGATATTATTTTGAATATTGTTTTATATATTTGTATAAAAATCTTATTATTAAATTGACAAATAAATTAAAAAAAATTTTGTTAATTAAAAATTTTATTAATTTTTGTGCGTAATATTTGTTATATTTTGGTATAACTTTTTTTGGAAAATGATTTTAACTTTTATTTTTATTAAATGTTTTAAATTTTGTATTAAGTTTTAAATTTTAAATTGTATTTTGTGTTATAGTTTGTAAAAATTTTAAAATTTAAAGTTTATAAATATGTTTGTTTACTATTTGTGAAAAAAAAAATATTTCTCAATTTAAAATTTTGTTACTATATGTTATAAAAAAAATGTTGAATTTTATTAATTCTTTATATACTATAAAATAATTTGAACTACCAAATTTTATTAATGTTTGTAATTACAAAATTAATATATATACAACATAGTTTTTGGACGGCCTCGTCAAAATTTTGGAATTTAAAATTTTTTTTAATGTAATTTTTAGACGGCCTCGTAATAAAAAATTTTAAATTTTAAATTGTATTATTGTTTGTAATTGTTATTAAAAAAAAAATTTTATATGTATTATTGTATGTATAAAAAAAAAACCTGGTTGTTTCTTGACAATGACGTTTTTTAAATAGACGATGTTGCTATCAATTTCGTTGTTGCTATGTGATTTTTGCTGAAACTTTTTAATGTTGCATGTCAATTGATGCTGCAATTTTTATATGTTTCCAGATGAATTGTTGCTGATGTTGATTGTTGATTTTTTATGTTTTGCACCAAATAAAATTTTTTTGAAAATGTAATTGGTATAAAATTTTATCAATTTTAATTAAAAATGTTATTTTATCTAGCGAAAATATCGAACGGATTTTTATATAACACGTGATTCATGTAACCTTTTGTTTTATAATTTAGTGTATAATTTTAATATGAATTTTAATTTTTTATTAATCTTATTTATTGTAGGTGTTTCACTGATTTTAATATATATAAAAAAAATGTTGTTTTGTTTTAATTGATTGCACTTTTTTTATCAATGTATGTAATTGTTTCACCAATTGTTGTTTGACTCGTGTTTTATACGCAAAAAAAAAAAAAAAAAAAACGATTTTTTTCCTTTTGAAATTGATTTTTAATGTGAAAAATTTGAAAATATGCTCTTTTAACAAAATTAAATGTTTTTTATTTCGGGGTCACCAATATGTGGAGGTTAAATATTGGTTTTATATCAAATAAAACATGTATATTAAGTCCACATTTCATAATTCATTTATTTATTCACATTAACTTATCTATTTATTTAACTCTAATTCTTAACTTATTTATTTAAGGTTTTTATTTAATTTTAATTAGTTAATTAGTTTTAAAATTTATTTTATTTTCACAAAATCAATTTTGTATACTTGACACGACTGTACTTTAATAATTACTTTGACTAAATTTAATTTAAGATTCTCGACCGATCACTTTGACTGACTTTTATTAATTGATTACTCAATAATTAATTTGATCAATTAGGGCTTCCAGTCGTCCCGATTTCGGCGGGATTGTCCCGCCGTATAATTTTTGTCCCGACGTCCCGCTTTAGCACGAAAAATCCCGCGCAATACCAATTTACCAAAAATTAAAAAAAAAAAATTATAAAAATTTTGTAGCTTATCTTTCAGACTAAAAGGTAAGCTACAAAATACAAATACAAACTACATTTTTATATGAAAAATGCTCGGCGACAACGCTATAATTCTGTAAGCACCATATATACATAGTCTAATTTGACTGGCAATGTATTTTGTAGTTGTAGCTTTATTTTTATTGTCAACTTATTTGTTAGTTTTCAAATCAAAATACTATTTTTTCGCTTCTCAGTTTTCTTTTTTTTTTCACTTCTCAGAATTCTTTTTCATAGTTAAATCTTTTCTTATTTACTCTTCTTTCTATATCTATTATTTAAATCGTAATATTTAGTGTTTAGTCTAGTCTTATCATTAATTAATTAGTTTTATTGAAATTGAAAAAAAAACAAGCTAAGACTTCCATATTACTAAATTATGTATTGAGTTTTTTTTGTATTAATCTATGGGTAAGGAAATGGACATCAGAAAATTTTTTACTACTAACCAAAACCGAGAAATAAATCAACAGTTGGAGGATTCGGAAATTGTAGAAGATGTAGTAGCAGAGAATAATGATAATGAAAATTGTCAAGAAGAAAATGTAGTTGTTGAAAGTGATGCTGTTGGTGAATCCGAAACCGATATTGATGAAGGAAGTGCTGCATCTTCAACAGCTAAGAAGCCTAAACTATCGAAACGGCTTGTAAAATTTAATAAAAATTGGAGCAAGAACTTTGATTGGCTCATACCTGGCCTAACTGAAAATTATGCTAAATGTATTATTTGTGCAGTAAATTTTAAAATTGGTCACGGTGGAGAAAATGATGTACGTAAACATGCTAAGTCTCAACAGCATATTAGGAATTTTAAAGCAAGTTTGTCAAAAAAAATAACATCATTTATACCAGCAAATAGTACCATTGGCCAAATAAATGTCATTGCAACTGAGACGGGATTTGCATATCATGCTGTAATGCATTCTCAGTCTTATGTAGCTACCGATTGTGCAGGAAAATTATTTGCTTCATTATTTAAAGATTCAACCATTGCTACTCAATACAGCTGTGGTAAGGAAAAATTAAGAAAAATTATTTCTAAAGTTTTAGGTCCAGAATCTAAAAAACTCCTATTGGCTAATATTAACAAATCTTTATATTTTTCTATAAGCACTGACGCATCTAATAAAGGGAACGTAAAAACGTTTCCCATAATTATTACGTATTTCGATAAAAATGTTGGTACAACAAGCGGTTTGTTGGCATTTTATAGTTTGGACAACGAAAAATCAGTTAATATAGCTAAATCACTTATTTCAAAAATAAATTTAAATAATCTTTTGATGGATAACGTAACATCATTCTGCGCAGACAATGCTAATGTTAACTTTGGTAAAAACCAAAGTGTAATGACAGATTTAAAAAAAGCTAATAAGAATATTATTCCAATTGGTTGTAACTGCCACATACTTTCCAATACAGTAAAAAAAGGTATTTCAGCTTTAAAAAAATTTGAAATTGATGTAATTGTTATCAAAATTTTTAATGAATTCAGTTCTTCCACTAAATGCACCACAGAACTTAAAGAAATGTTTGAATGGATCGGTGCTGAATGGTCAGAAATGCTTCGTCATGTGTCAACAAGATGGCTTAGTCTATGTCCTGCAATAGAAAGACTAATTAAAAATTTTGAGCCTTTAAGAAGTTACTTTCTGACCAAAAAAAATGTTTCAAATACAATTAAAATATTTTTTGAATACGAAATGTCAATGGCGTACCTCGGATTTGCAATGCATTTTTGTTCAATTATTCAGCCTGCTATAAAAGTATTAGAAAGAACTGATGGGATTGCAGTAGAAACTTATGAGTTGATGGTTAAAGTAAAAAATTCTTTACAAGATAGGCTTGATAAAGAATATTTTGGATCAATAGCAAAGACTGCGATACTGAAATGTGTCAATGAAAATGAAATATGTCGTTTTAAAATTGAAGCGAAAAATGCTTTAGTTACTGCTATTAAATATTTAGAAAAATGGTTCAATTTGAGGATAGTATTTTTAAATTTTTGAAACCAATGAATTTAAAATTAACTATTCCTTGCTTTAATGATTTCGATAATCTTATACAAAAATTTAATATAAATAATATTGATGAAGACAAGTTGTTTGAAGAAAGTATTAAACTTCAAAATTTTGCCGAAGAAAATATAAATATACGAGAAAATAGTTCGAGTAGTGATAAGATTTGGGTCAAATTTTTTCAAGAATTTGCTTAAAATTGTTTGTTACATTTTTTCTATTCCACATGGAAATTCAACATCGGAAAGAATTTTTAGTTTAATGAATATTGCATGGCGAAAAGAACGTAATAGCTTGTTAATCGAAAATCTGGAAGCCGAACTAATGATTAAAGAAAATTTTAAAATGACGTGTCTCGAATTTCGAAAATTCCTTCAAACAGAAGCAGGAAACTCTATTTTACAAAAAGCTAAGTCAAATGAAAAATACCATTAGTATATAAAACGTTATTTAATTTGTATTTATTTTATTTAAATTGAAGGATAACTTGATAAGTTAATGAATTTAACCTTCACAAATATTTTTTTTTGTATTTTTAATTATTTTTAATAATAATGGATAATGTTAACTACGTTGTTTTAGTAGTTCTGCAATATGTTTTTTTGTTTTAGTAGTTTGGTAATATTTAATTGAATATTAAAATACATAAGTTGATTAAATAACTAAATACAATATTTTACTTCTCATTTAGGTATTAATTAATTATTTCTTTATTTTATTTTTAATTGTTTTCCATGCAAAAAAACACATTAAATTTAATCTATATATTGTTTAACCATGGTTTTATGGGATAATAAAAAATTAATATTTAAATAACATTTCTGTTTTCCGACTACTTTGCTTAAATAAACTGTCTCTTTTCCGACGACTTTGCTTTTCTATATAACATTGTCCCGCCAAACAACTTTTGAAAACTGGAAGCCCTATGATCAATTGATTAACAATTGATCACAATTATTATTGAGTATGTCTGTGTGTGTTAGTAAAAGAATAGAAAATAGAAAATAGTATGAGGTGATAAGGTTAAATAGAGGACAGAGAAAGTTAATAAAAACAAGATTTATAGAGAGGACAGTTAAGTTGGTGGCGTGACCGCTACAGTTATTTAAATTAAGGTAATTATATTCTGCAGGTGGAAAAATTGAAAGATTTAAAGCCCGTTTGGTCATACGTGGTTTTACCCAGGAATATGGAGTTCATTACCAAGAAACATTTAGTCCTGTGGTATAGTTTTCTTCTATTCGTATTATACTAGCTGTTGCTGCAGCTGAAAATCTAAAACTCATGCAATTTGATATCAGAACAGCTTTTATAAATGTAGATATTTCAGAAGACATGTGTCAGCCAGGACACATGTCTTCTGAAATATCTCCATTATAATGATGGTACAAAAAGAATTTGGAAACTTCAGAACAGTTTATATGGTTTAAAACAAGCATCTCGTTCCTGGAATAACAAATTCACAGGTTTTCTGCAAAAACTTAATTTTAAAATTAGCAAATCAGATCCATGTATTTTGTACAATACTCAAAAAGACGAAAAACTCTTTTTAGGTATTTATATTGATGATTATCTTGTAGCTGCAAGTGATGAAACATATATTAATTTGTTGTTGAACTATCTACAAAAAGAATTTTAAATAACTGCATCAAGAGCAAGATGTTTTGTTGGGTTAGAAATAATCTATGGTTATGACGGCACTATAAAAATTCATCACGAAACATACGCAAAGAAAATTCTCCAGAAATTCAACATGTTAGATTAGAATTAAAATCAATTGCAACGCCAGCTGAAATGCCAAATTTAGAAGATGTTGTATAATTATATCGAATTATACAATATTTTCTTATGAAATAAATAAAACGCACTTTTAAAATAAAATATTATTGTAAAAATGATTTATTTATTTAATCAATTATCTAAGATAATAAAATTAAATACTTTATTTTATTTAAAACTTAATATTATTCACCGATTTAAAAAAAAAACTTAACTAAAATTAATCCATTTCAACTTAATTAATTACCGACTCTTATTATTATATCTAATTTTTCGACTTTTAGGAATAACCTTCGGAACCGATGTTCTTTCTTAAAACATTTTCAATCACCTTACTTAATTTGAATCAATTAATTAATTATATGGCTTTTTCCAGAATATCGCATGCGAAACTAATCAGCGATCAAAATTATTTTTATTTGACACATCAACATAAGTAATACTTAATCTGCGTGTCCCTGATAATAAGCGTAATCGGACACCGCAAGTAATGACTTTGAATTTAAAGAATATTTTTGGTAGCGTAAGCGTAATAATTAGATTTTAATTTAATTTAAATAAAAATACTACAAATTGCATTTTGCAATTTCCGTTGTGAATAAAAAATTAGAATAAAAGAAAAAATAAACAGGGCGACCTGCTATTTTTACAACACCTCCCCTTTTCGAAGAAAGAGTTACAAGACACGGGTTAAAATTGTAGCCTTTGTAGCTTAAAAGCGGGTTAAAGCTTAAAAGCGGGTTGTAGCTTAAAAGCAGGTTAAAATTGTAGCCTTTGTCACTGACTGTACGTACATACATGTTAAAGCCATGTGATGATGATGATTAAATCCTTTAGCTCCTAGTGGAGCATAGGGCGTCAGTAAAAACTCTCCAGTTATTGCGATCTTGTGCTAATGGTTTTATTTCCTTCCATGTTTTTCCTGTACTAGCTACATCACTGTTCAAGGTCCTCTTCCAAGATGTTTTTGGTCGACCACGCTTTCTGTTACCCTGCGGGTTCCAGTCAAACACTTGTCTACATATTTCACCCTGATCTTTACGAAGCGTATGCCCTATCCAACCCCATTTTCTGCGTTTAATTTCTATAGCAATCTGTTGTTGTTTGCATCTTTCATAAAGTTCTTCATTTCGAATTCTGTTTGGCCACCATATACGTAAAATGCGTCTAAGGCATTTATTAACGAATATTTGGATCTTGTTAGTAAGAGCTTCTGTCACCATCCATGTTTCACATCCGTATAAGAGGACACTTTTTATGTTGGAGTTAAAGATACGGATCTTAAAGTTTACAGAAAGAACATTTGAGCTCCAAATGTTATGCAACTGAGCAAATGCAGCATTTGCTTTATTTATCCTTGATGTAACATCCTCTTTGGCACCTCCATCCGGTGTTACTACGCTGCCAAGATACGTGAATTCAGGAACATTTTCTATTATATCGCTGCCTAATATAAAGTTGTTGTTATTTGATGCATTAATTTTCATTGCTTTAGTTTTCTTCACGTTTATTTTAAGCCCATATTCTAAAGATGTTTCTTGTAAACTGTTTAATTTTTCCTGCATTTCGGAGTGCTTTGTCGACAGGAGGCATATGTCGTCGGCATAATCCAGATCCTCAAGTTGTTCGTTGAAATTCCAGAAAATACCGCGATTGAGACCATCAACTGCGTCGCTTAAGATATCATCAAGCACTATCAGAAATAGAAGTGGTGACAGTAGACAGCCTTGTCTTACTCCTGTTTTAGTGTTAATTGGTTCGGACAGTAAACCTTGATGTAATACCCGACATTTAAAACCCTCATATTGAGCATCCCATATATGATTTCGTGAGATGCTGTCAAAAGCAGTGCTATAATCAATAAATACCAGTTGTAAAGTAGACTGCCATTCATTAACCTGTTCAATTATAATTCTAATGGTATTTATTTGATCAATGCAGGACCTATTCGAGCGAAATCCAGGTTGTTGTTTTCTTAGCGTAAAATCGATTTTGTTGTTGATTCGATTTAGCAGGATTTTTGTCAGCACTTTGGATGGTATTGACAGTAGAATAATTCCTCTATAGTTAGTACATTCAGACATATTTCCTTTTTTTGGCACTTTTACTAAAATTCCCTCAACCCAATCGCTTGGCATCGATTCATTTTCCCAGATGTTAAGAAAAACTGGAAAAAGTAGTTTGGCTGTTAATTTGCTGTCCGCTTTCAACATTTCGGCGTATATTTGATCGTTCCCAGGAGATTTATTACTTTTCATGGACTTTATTGCTACTTCTATTTCCTCCATCGATGGTGGACTACTTTTTATCGAAGATCCACGTTGATTTTCCGTAAGTATGTCAGACATTGGTAATTGCGTTGATATTGTTGAAGTATTCAAGATTTTATTGAAATGTTCATACCACACTTTTAATTGCTGGTGTTTATCGGTAATAGATTTGCCATCGCTGTCTTTTATTGGGTGGTTACATTTTCTTCTTGCTCCCGCTAATCTTCGTGTAGTCTCGTAAAGTAATCTAATATCCTTTCTTTCGGCCGATTTTTCCGCTTCATTCGCAATATCGTTGAACCATTTACGTTTATCGCTCTTACACAACTTCTTCACTTCCTTATTTAATGTGCTGTAATTTTCTGAGCTACGCTGTTTTTGGGATCTTGTCCTTGCATTTTCTTTAATCTTTTTCGCAGCTCTTCTTTCTTCAATCTTTTGCCATGTTTCTAATGAGATCCATTCTTTTCTCTCTAGGTTGGTATCCGAGGACTTTTTTGCTGGTTTCAACGAAAATTGATTTAACAGTGTTCCAGCTGGATTCAACATTAGATTGTTCTGCAACACTATCTCGGATGGCGCCATTGTTTAGTTCGTTGATGAATTGAGTACGGATATCACAATTTTTTAATTTTTTAATATCAAATTTCTTTGGGGCCATATTTGCAGTTCTCCTTTTTGGTGCAGCAATTTTTAAACGAATTTCAGCTATTAAAAGATGATGATCTGAGCCAATGTCAGCGCTCCTCTTTACACGCACATCTAGCAGACTACTCCTCCAGAGTCTGCTAATGCAGATATGGTCTATTTGATTTTTCGTGTTTGTATCTGGAGAAGTCCAAGTTGTCTTATGACAGTTTTTATGTGCGAAAAGTGTGCCGCCGATTACTAAATCTGACGAGATACAAGTTTCGATGAATAGTTCACCATTTTCGTTCATTACGCCAATTCCCTTATCACCCATTATATGTTGAATATTTCTATTGTCCGTTCCAACCTTCGCATTAAAATCCCCCATTAGAATTATTATATTTTTCTTCTTTATTTCGGCCAAAGTTGACGTTAATTGGGAGTAAAAATCTTCTTTATTTTCTCTATCAGAAACTTCTGTAGGTGCATAAGCCTGTACAATGACGATGTTTCTTGCTTTAGTGTAGAATTTGGCGTAAATGATGCGTTCGCTTACCGGCTTCCACTCTATTAAGGATCTTGAAGCGTTTTTGCTCAGAAGGAATCCAACTCTATCCCGATGAATATCGTTTTCTTCTCTGCCAGAGTAAAGAAATTTCTCACCTGTTGCCAACAGATGTTCTCCGATACCATTCCACCTACATTCACTTAATCCCATAACCTCAAGATGAAATCTTCTCAGTTCGTTTGCAGCTTGTTGTAATTTGCCGGCTTCGTATAGCGTTCGTACATTCCATGCACCGATACGTGATCTTGTTTTCAACGATAGTGCAGAGTGTTTTACTTCAGTTTCATTTATAGTTGAACAACTTTTACTGTAACATGGTTGTTGCACCTCCAAATCCGTTGTGCATGCTGCTTGCGCAGAAGGATTTCCAACAATGTGTTGGTTACCTCTTGGAGAACTAATTTCCTTCGGTTTTCTAGCCATGTTATTTTAGTTTTTATTCTTTTGCAGCGTTCCAAGTGATTGGTTATAAGCCGAAAACTGGATCTGACAGGTGCTGCTTCCCTTTTGGGGTAGTCAGACTTACCACCGAAACAGGCCGCCCCAATATGGGGAACAGACGCCTTTTGCAGCCGCTTCTCACCTGAAGTACAGACGCTGCTACCACAGGGACCCTCCTCTTTCGTAGCGAATGAGTACTACTCCACTGTGCCTCCCTCTCTCTTGGCCCTGACCCAAGTTTCCACGAATGTTGATCACTCCGTCTCCGCTTGGGTTGCTCAGGTTTCCAGCAGCACCACTTGGAGGTGAGAGTAGGAATTGAAAGAACGGGTAAATGCTAGCCGCTTACAGCAGATTACCACATCCCTCCCTTTGCTGCCTTAAATCCATGTACTAAAGCCATGTACTAAGACCTAATACAATTTACTTACTGCTTCGTCAATGTCTTTACCAACTATTATAGTTTGAAAATCTGCATATAGTTAGTCCGTTTGAAAATCTGCAGATAGTAAAGTTTGAAAATCTGCAGATAGTTAATCTGCAGATAGTTAGTATCCTATCTAGGATACTAACTACGGTTTCTGTTGGACTATTGCAGATAGTTAGTATCCTATCTAGGATATAGGAACTACGGTTTCTGTTGGACTATTGTAACAATAAGAGAAGCAAATAGGAGGATGAATATTGTCAATCCCTAGTAAGATTGGATTATTCTTCAAGTCGGTAAGATTTATCCAATCAGAAGGGAAAATTAAATCCAACTGCTTACCTTGGAAATTTTTTGTTGAGGAAACTTGTTGAAGATTGTTTGAATTACAGCCATCAACTAGGGAACATTCCGAATTGTAGATAACACGACTTGGAATCATAAAAGATTCTTCGTTATGTTAAGTTCAGTATATACTGGGCAGCTAAAAGTCACCACAAACTTCATCTCTGATAGATTCATCAGAGTTGAAATTGTATCGATAGTCTGATTAAGACTATAATATGTGCCGGATGTAACAACATACGACAAAAAGTGATTTATTAGTAAGCTCAATTCTGATTGCAATGCGTTCTAAATCTTAAATTAGAAGTAAAGATAGCTCATTAATAAGAAGGTATTTTTGACGGCTATAAGCAGACCACCACCTTTTGGAACCGTTACCCTATATAATACATATATTATCTTATCTATCTTTCCTGAAAACGGAATACGATTGGTCAAATAGTTCTAAGGAGTTTATTGAATGTGATAACCAGATTTCTGTTAACGCATAAATGTCATAGTCCAATGTTTTAGAGTATATGAACTATTTGGATTAGATCGCAGATTACGATTTGATAGATATATTAAATTGTTAGGATAACAGACGAAAGTACATATCATGGATTTCCCTGGCTCTTCGCATGTCGTCTTGTCTTTTACTGGAAACATGGCTATGAAAGCTTTCAAATCAGCTATAACTAACTCATTAGAAAAACCTAGGTTCTCGTGATATTTTACAAATAGATTACGAAGTTCCTCATGGTAGCCCTTCTTGCTATATTAAAACTTTTATATTTGTTTTCGTTTTACCACCTACACAAACCGTACCAGGTTGGTCATATAAATAAGCTAAAAACAAACTAACATTCTCATAGATCCCATAATCCCGTAGACGTCCCATATCATACATACTTGCTCCTTTTTCGACAGAATTCTGCGTTAATCTGACTACTGGTGGAACTCAAGGATTAACGAAATTCGGCGAATTGCTATTTATAGGAGTCAGGGTATCCTGGAATAGGACGTTAGTACTGTTAATCCTGGTATTAGGATGGTTATTAGTAGGGGCATTCGCAACAGCAGGAGAGCTAGGAAGATAGTTAGTAATGGTATTAATAGCGGAATTATTGGGAGTAATTACTAAGTGAGCATTACATAAAAATATCTCCATTTAGAAAACTGGGATTAAGGTCACAGAGGACACCAACCTGAAATATCACTCCATGAACAAAGTTTGGGTATTTATTCAATTTACCAGTACAAGCTGAATGTGACATAACATTGGATGAAACTTGATTCCTTTGAATATACACTCGATGATTCCTGTTAAATTTTGGTATATTAATATTTTGAGGATTTAAATTGTATTCGGAACCATCAATATAGCTTTTATTTACTCTACTAATATTATTTCTATTAATGTACCAAAATTTAACAGGAATCATCGAGTGTACTATTACTATTATTATTTTTATTTTTAGAATTATTTTAACTATTCCTAAGATTTTTACTATTACTATTTTTATTTTTATTGTTATTCTTACTATTTGAAAACTTAGTCCTTTGTAATACAGCTAATGAAACGTGGACAAAACCAGAAAGTGTGTTCGAGCAGAAGTCCAAAACCAATATTCATTTATTTCAACAAAGATTTTATGCGTTTGTAAAAGACTGCGAAGATAGTTTATCAGTATATATTTCAAAATTGGAAAAGATTGTACAACAATGAAAAGACTAAAATTCTTATGACTCTACCGACAAACTATAACCATTATTACACAGCATGGGAGTCCACAGCGTCCAGTGAGCAAACTCTAAAAAATTTAACGGCCAGATTGTTAATGGAGGAATCCCGACAATAAAATCAAATGTCAATGGAAAGTAATGCTTTGTTGGCTAAAAATTTAAACCTAAAAGCAAGAACAAATTTAATAACAATGCATATAAAAATGGCAAAAATTAAATACCTGATGGAAAATGTTTTTGTGTAAACAAAGTGGTCACTGGAAAGCAAACTGTCCACACAAAAAGAATATATCGCAATTTAGTTCCAGTCCAGGAGATGCACTTGTAAATCAAATATTACCACATAAATATTTTGACATATTATAACAAAGAATGGATTAATAAACATCTAGCAGAAGTATTAATTGTGCTCTTGATAAAGGATTAAAATTAATCCAGACAACGAAAAGTCTGAATTACCAAAAATGGTGAAACAGTGGTAATTGGAGTTAGAGAAAGCCGGCAATTTAAAGTTATGTGTAAAGTAATAGAGGCAGATGGAGATGATGTAGCTCAAGATAATGTAGCTACTAAAATTTATTCATTAAAAATATGACATGAACGCTTTGGCCATCAAAATATTGCTGTTGTTAAAAGTATTCTAAATAATAAAAATATTAAATATATAGACGATAATGAAGAGTGTTTCTGTGAACCGTGTGATAAAGGAAAACAACAAAGGTTACCATTTCTACTTAGTGAATAAAGAACTTCTGTACCAGGTGAATTGGTTCGCACTGATTTATTTGGTCCTATACAAGTTTCATCATATGGTGGTTCAAGGTATTTTTTACTATTTGGAGATGATTGTTCAAATTTTATGTACGTTTATTTCATCAACGAAAAATAAGAAGTGAACTCTTTAGAGTTTACAGATTATATACAGAAACTAAAAATAGACACTGGTAATAATATTAGAATGATACGATCTGACAGTGGTCTTGAATATATGAATCGAAAATGTTCAGGCGTTATTACACAAAAATGCTATACGCTATCAAATAAGTAATGTCTATACACCACATCAAAATGGAAAAGCGAACAGGGATATGCGTACTATAATGGAGTTACCAATATCTATGATTCATGCTAACACTGCCGTTTATATTTTAAATAGATCTGGACCAAGTCCATTAAAAGAAAAATCTCCATTTGAAATCTGGTTTAACAATTCACCAAATATAATACTTTTTTAAATTTTTGGGTGTGAAGCACATGTACATGTATCAAAAGAAAAGAAAAGAAAATTGGATGTAAAATCGAGAAAAGGATTATTTGTTGGATATGCGGAAAACATCAAATTATTTCGGTTATGGATGCTAGATAAGAAAATAATTGAAATATCACGAAATGTAATATTTAATGAAAATCAAGATTTTGTTCAAAATAATAATAAAATATAGATAAAACAATTTGTTACCAAATAACTATACTAGCAGAATCTAAACCATAAAATATATAATAAAAACAATTGGCTACCAAATAACTATACTAGCATAACCTAAACCGAGAACTTATGTCCCGTTGATCTTATTCCAACTACGAAATCAAATGAAAATAACAATGTTATTGAAATAGTAGAAGATAAAACAGGAAAGTCGATAATTAATGAAAATAGCATCATATCTGCTGAATCAGAAACAGAAAACCATCGGAATAAAAATCAAGATGAACGTCGTACTTTTGAAAGTCGTGACAATTTGAAGCAACAACTTATGATGAAACAATGAAATCTATGTATAGTAATCAATATCAGAAGGCCATGAATGATAAAATTTTATCTTCATTAAAAAATAATACATGGCATCTACCAAAAAACAAAAAGGTAATTTACAATAAATGGTTATTTAAATTAAGGTAATTATATTCTGCAGGTGGAAAAATTGAAAGATTTAAAGCTCGTTTGGTCATACGTGGTTTTACCCAGGAATATGGAATTCATTACCAAGAAACCTTTAGTCCTGTGGTAAAGTTTTCTTCTATTCGTATTATACTAGCTGTTGCTGCAGCTGAAAATCTAAAACTCATGCAATTTGATATCAGAACAGCTTTTTTAAATGGAGATATTTCAGAAAACATGTGTCAGCCAGGACACATGTCTTCTGAAATATCTCCATTATAATGATGGTACAAAAAGAATTTGGAAACTTCAGAACAGTTTATATGGTTTAAAACAAGCATCTCGTTCCTGGAATAAGAAATTCACAGGTTTTCTGCAAAAACTTAATTTTAAAATTAGTAAATCAGATCCATGTATTTTGTACAATACTCAAAAAGACGAAAAACTCTCTTTAGGTATTTATATTGATGATGATCTTGGAGCTGCATGTGATGAAACAGATATTAATTTGTTGTTGAACTATCTACAAAAAGAATTTTAAATAACTGCATCAAGAGCAAGATATTTTGTTGGGTTAGAAATAATCTATGGTGATACCGGCACTATAAAAATTCATCACAAAATATGCGCAAAGAAAATTCTCCAAAAATTCAACATGTTAGATTAGAATTAAAATCAATTGCAACGCCAGCTGAAATGCCAAAGTTAGAAGATGTTGTATAATTATATCGAATTATACAATATTTTCTTATGAAATAAATAAAACGCACTTTTAAAATAAAATATTATTGTAAAAATGATTTATTTATTTAATCAATTATCTAAGATAATAAAATTAAATACTTTATTTTATTTAAAACTTAATATTATTCACCGATTTAAAAAAAAAACTTAACTAAAATTAATCCATTTCAACTTAATTAATTACCGACTCTTATTATTATATCTAATTTTTCGACTTTTAGGAATAACCTTCGGAACCGATGTTCTTTCTTAAAACTTTTTCCAACAACTTACTTAATTTGAATCAATTAATTAATTATATGGCTTTTTCCAGAATATCGCATGTGATATTTGGAAAAACTAATCAGCGATCAAAATTATTTTTATTTGACACATCAACATAAGTAGTAATGAGTTTGAATTTAAAGAATAAGTTTGGTAGCGTAAGCGTAATAATTAGATTTTAATTTAATTTAAATAAAAATACTACAAATTGCATTTTGCAATTTCCGTTGTGAATAAAAAATTGGAATAAAAGAAAAAATAAACAGGGCGACCTGCTTTATTTACAACACCTCCCCTTTTCGAAGAAAGAGTTACAAGACACAAATAATTTTGGGTCTCGTAACTCTTTTCTACACAGGTTTGTATATTTACGTTAAAAAAATCTAACCAAAGCGGGTTAAAATTGTAGACTTTGTCACTGACTATAGGTACATACATGTTAAAGCCATGTACTAAGACCTCATACAATTTACTTCCTGCTTCGTCAATGTCTTTACCAACTATTAAAGTTTGAAAATCTGCATATAGTTAGTCCGTTTGAAAATCTGCAGATAGTAAAGTTTGAAAATCTGCAGATAGTTAATCTGCAGATAGTTAGTATCCTATCTAGGATACTAACTACGGTTTCTGTTGCACTATTGCAGATAGTTAGTATCCTATCTAGGATATAGGAACTACGGTTTCTGTTAGACTATTGTAACAATAAGAGAAGCAAATAGGAGGATGAAAATTGTCAATCCCTAGTAAGGTTGGATTATTGTTCAAGTCGGTAAGATTTATCCAATCAGAAGGGAAAATTAAATCCAACTGCTTACCTTGGAAATTTTTTGTTGAGGAAACTTGTTGAAGATTGTTTGAATTACAGCCATCTACTAGGGAACATTCCGAATTGTAGATAACACGAATTGGAATCATAAAAGATTCTTCGTTATGTTAAGTTGAGTATATATTGGGCAGTTTAAAGTCACCACAAACTTCATCTCTGATAGATTCATCAGAGTTGAAATTGTATCGATAGTCTGATTAAGACTATAATATGTGCCGCATGTAACAACATACGACAAAAAGTGATTTATTAGTAAGCTCAAGTCTGATTGCAAAGCGTTCTAATTCTGAAATTTGAAGTAAAGATAGCTCATTAATAAGAAGGTATTTTTGACGGCTATAAGCAGACCACCACCTTTTGGAACCGTTACCCTTCTAGTATATATATTATCATATCTATCTTTCCTGAAAACGGAATACGATTGGTCAAATAGTTCTAAGGAGTTTATTGAATGTGATAACCAGATTTCTGTTAACGCATAAATTTCCTTGTCCAATGTTTTAGAGTATATGATCTATTTGGATTAGATTGAAGATTGCGATTTGATAGATATATTAAATTGTTAGGATAACAGACGAAAGTACATATCATGGGTTTCCCTAGCTCTTCGCATGTCGTCTTGTCTTTTACTGGAAACATGGCTATGAAGGCTTTCAAATCAGCTATAACTAACTCATTAGAAAAACCTAGGTTCTCGTGATATTTTACATATAGATTACGAAGTTCCTCACGGTAGCCCTTTTTGCTATATTAAAACTTTTATATTTGTTTTCGTTTTACCACCTACACAAACCGTACCAGGTTGGTCATATAAATAAGCTAAAAACAAACTAACATTCTCATAGATCCCATAATCCCGTAGACGTCCCATATCATACATACTTGCTCCTTTTTCGACAGAATTCTGCGTTAATCTGACCACTGGTGGAACTCAAGGATTAACGAAATTCGGCGAATTGCTATTTATAGGAGCCAGGGTATCCTGGAATAGGACGTTAGTACTGTTAATCCTGGTATTAGGATGGTTATTAGTAGGGGCATTCGCAACAGCAGGAGAGCTAGGAAGATAGTTAGTAGTGGTATTAATAGCGGAATTATTGGGAGTAATTACTAAGTGAGCATTACATAAAAATATCTCCATTTAGAAAACTGGGATTAAGGTCACAGAGGACACCAACCTGAAATATCTCTCCATGAACAAAGTTTGGGTATTTATTCAAGTTACCAGTACAAGCTGAATGACGAATGTGACATAACATTGGATGAAACTTGATTCCTTTGAAAATACACTCGATGATTCCTGTTAAATTTTGGTACATTAATATTTTGAGGATTTAAATTGTATTCGGAACCATCAATATAGCTTTTATTTACTCTATTAATATTATTTCTATTATTATAACTATTACTATTATTATTCTTATTTTTAGGATTATTTTAACTATTCCTAAGATTTTTACCATTACTATTGCGTGAGCAAACTCTAAAAAATTTAACAGCCAGATTGTTAATGGAGGAATCCCGACAAGAAAATCAAATGTCAATGGAAAGTAATGCTTTGTTGGCTAAAAAATTTAAACCTAAAAGCAAGGACAAATTTAATAACAATGCATATAAAAATGGCAAAAATTAAATACCTGATGGAAAATGTTTTTTGTGTAAACAAAGTGGTCACTGGAAAGCAAACTGTCCACACAAAAAGAATATATCGCAATTTAGTTCCAGTCCAGGAGATGCATTTGTAAATCAAATATTGCAACATAAATATTTTGACATATTATAACAAAGAATGGATTAATAAACATCTAGCAGAAGTATTAATTGTGCTCTTGATAAAGGACTAAAATTAATCCAGACAACGAAAAGTCTGAATTACTAAAAATGGTGAAACAGTGGTGATTGGAGTTAGAGAAAGCCGGCAATTTAAAGTTATGTGTAAAGTAATAGAGGCAGATGGAGATGATGTAGCTCAAGATAATGTAGCTACTAAAATTTATTCATTAAAAATATGGCATGAACGCTTTGGCCATCAAAATATTGCTGTTGTTAAAAGTATTCTAAATAATAAAAATATTAAATATATAGACGATAATGAAGAGTGTTCCTGTGAACCGTGTGATAAAGGAAAACAACAAAGGTTACCATTTCTACATAGTGAATAAAGAACTTCTGTACCAGGTGAATTGGTCCGCACTGATTTATTTGGTCCTATGTAAGTTTCATCATATGGTGGTTCAAGGTATTTTTTACGATTTGGAGATGATTGTTCAAATTTTATGTACGTTTATTTCATCAACGAAAAATCAGAAGTGAACTCTTTAGAGTTTAGAGATTATATACAGAAACTAAAAATAGACACTGGTAATAATATTAGAATGATACGATCTGACAGTGGTCTTGAATATATGAATCGAAATTGTTCAGGCGTTATTACACAAAAATGTTATACGATATCAAATAAGTAATGTCTATACACCACATCAAAATGGAAGAGCGAACAGGGATATGCGTACTATAATGGAGTTACCAATATCTATGATTCATGCTAACACTGCCGTTTATATTTTAAATAGATCTGGACCAAGTCCATTAAAAGAAAAATCTCCATTTGAAATCTGGTTTAACAATTCACCAAATATAATACTTTTTTAAATTTTTGGGTGTGAAGCACATGTACATGTATCAAAAGAAAAGAAAAGAAAATTGGATGTAAAATCGACAAAAGGATTATTTGTTGGATATGCGGAAAACATCAAATTATTTCGGTTATGGATGCTAGATAAGAAAATAATTGAAATATCACGAAATGTAATATTTAATGAAAATCAAGATTTTGTTCAAAATAATAATAAAATATAGATAAAACAATTTGTTACCAAATAACTATACTAGCAGAATCTAAACCATAAAATATATAATAAAAACAATTGGCTACCAAATAACTATACTAGCATAACCTAAACCGAGAACTTATGTCCCGTTGATCTTATTCCAACTACGAAATCAAATGAAAATAACAATGTTATTGAAATAGTAGAAGATAAAACAGGAAAGTCGATAATTAATGAAAATAGCATCATATCTGCTGAATCAGAAACAGAAAACCATCGGAATAAAAATCAAGATGAACGTCGTATTTTTGAAAGTCGTGACAATTTGAAGCAACAACTTATGATGAAACAATGAAATCTATGTATAGTAATCAATATCAGAAGGCCATGAATGATAAAATTTTATCTTCATTAAAAAATAATACATGGCATCTACCAAAAAACAAAAAGCTAATTGACAATAAATGGTTATTTAAATTAAGGTAATTATATTCTGCAGGTGGAAAAATTGAAAGATTTAAAGCTCGTTTGGTCATACGTGGTTTTACCCAGGAATATGGAGTTCATTACCAAGAAACATTTAGTCCTGTGGTAAAGTTTCCTTCTATTCGTATTATACTAGCTGTTGCTGCAGCTGAAAATCTAAAACTCATGCAATTTGATATCAGAACAGCGTTTTTAAATGGAGATATTTCAGAAGACATGTGTCAGCCAGGACACATGTCTTCTGAAATATCTCCATTATAATGATGGTACAAAAAGAATTTGGAAACTTCAGAACAGTTTATATGGTTTAAAACAAGCATCTCGTTCCTGGAATAAGAAATTCACAGGTTTTCTGCAAAAACTTAATTTTAAAATTAGCAAATCAGATCCATGTATTTTGTACAATACTCAAAAAGACGAAAAACTCTTTTGAGGTATTTATATTGATGATGATCTTGTAGCTGCAAGTGATGAAACAGATATTAATTTGTTGTTGAACAATCTACAAAAAGAATTTTAAATAACTTCATCAAGAGCAAGATATTTTGTTGGGTTAGAAATAATCTATGGTGATAACGGCACTATAAAAATTCATCACGAAACATACGCAAAGAAAATTCTCCAAAAATTCAACATGTTAGATTAGAATTAAAATCAATTGCAACGCCAGCTGAAATGCCAAAGTTAGAAGATGTTGTATAATTATATCGAATTATACAATATTTTCTTATGAAATAAATAAAACGCACTTTTCAAATAAAATATTATTGTAAAAATGATTTATTTATTTAATCAATTATCTAAAATAATAAAATTAAATAATTTATTTTATTTAAAACTTAATATTATTCACCGATTTAAAGAAAAACTTAACTAAAATTAATCCATTTCAACTTAATTAATTACCGACTCTTATTATTATATCTAATTTTTCGACTTTTAGGAATAACCTTGTTCTTTCTTAAAACTTTTCAATCAACTTACTTAATTTGAATCAATTAATTAATTATATGGCTTTTTCCAGAATATCGCATGCGATATTTGGAAAAACTAATCAGCGATCAAAATTATTTTTATTTGACACATCAACATAAGTAATATTTAATCTGCGTGTCCCTGAAAATAACCGTAATCGGACACCGCAAGTAATGGCTTTGAATTTAAAGAATAATTAGATTTTAATTTAATTTAAATAAAAATACTACAAATTGCATTTTGCAATTTCCGTTGTGAATAAAAAATTGGAATAAAAGTAAAAACGACATGCGTCGTTTTTTCTTGTATTCCAATTTTTGGCGACTTGCTTTATTTACAACACCTCCCCTTTTCGAAGAAAGAGTTACAAGACACAAATAATTTTGGGTCTCGTAACTCTTTTCTACACAGGTTTGTATATTTACGTTAAAAAAATCTACGTTTAAAAAAAATTATACGTTAACAAAAATTTTTTCGAATAATAAGTATTACAATTGTTATATATATAAAAACTCTAAATTTATTAACATATAAAATCATATCCTATTTAAAAAAAATATTTCTTTCTTTATTAAAAAAAATTAAATTATTCTTTATAAATTTAATAACGATTTCGAATACAAAAGCAAAAAACTATTTTTTTTAGCAAAAAACTAAATTTTTTATAAAATATTATATTAAAACAAATCATACTAAAACTAAACTATTTTTATAAAACTAAAAAAAAAAATTAATTTGAAATAACAACCAAATATTCATCTCTTTTTCTATAGAAATTTCATCTCTTTATCTTTATTTAATGTTCCAAGCAGAACAAAAACAAGACATCATTAGACCATTTTCGTTCCATTTTTTTATAAATATTTTTCTTTTGGTTTTCATTTACTGTCCAGTCTGTAACCGTCTTCTCCTTCGGGAGTAATCCATTAACAAGGTTTTCACCCGATCCGTACCTAATCCATTTCTACCAATCCTATTAATTTTATTTATTTTTAATAAATTACTTTCAAATTTTTCTCGATCCTTATTTACTACAGAAATATAATTAATATATTTTATTTTTCTCTTAAAATTATTTGTTTACTTGAATTTTTTTATAGATTTTATTTAAACCAACATTCAAATTTATCTCGATCCTTATTTACTACAGAAATATAATTAATATATTTTATTTTTCTCTTAAAATAATGTCCTTCATAACAACTATTTCTTCATCATTATACAATTCATATTCATATATATTATGATTGTATTTGTGAATCCTATGTTTTATTCCTATTTTCTTTGTTTTTTCTTTTGATAAATACCCGAGATTACAAAAACAAATTATATAACTCTATTTGCTGATGAGATATTTTTAATTTCTGTATTGGCATTTTTTTTCTTTGCATATGCTTACCTGAAAAGAGAATAACAATCATTGTACCTCTTAGGTCTATGCGAAAAATACTACTAGGCATCAATTTATGTGTATATATTGCTTTTGGTATATTATTTTTCTACCTGTTTTACTTTACTAGTGAAGTAAAAAAATTTTTGTATCTCGGGTATTTATCAAAGGAAAAAATAAAGAAAACATATTATTCACAAATGCAATCATAATAGATATGAATATGAATTGTATGATGATACCAATACAACTAACTCGTACAAAAATATTTAAATTTTTCTAAAAAAAATATGTACAAAAAAAAGTATATAGAAAAAATAGATCTGGTATTATTCTTAATCAATGGTAATATTTAATTACTTAAGTGGAGTGTCTCTGCGTGTCCCTGAAAATATCCGGACAACACTTTGAATTTAAAGAATAATTTTGGTCGCGTAAGCGTAATAATTAGATTTTAATTTAATTTAAATAAAATTACTACAAATTGGATTTTGTGAATAAAAAATTAGAATAAAAGAAAAAAAATAAACAGGGTGACCTGTTTTATTCACAACAAAGATGATTCACAAAGCAAAGGTAATTTGGTAGCCGACGAGTTTATCGAAAGCGAGTTTATCGAAAACAAGTTTATCGAAAGCGAGTTTATCGAAAACGAGTTTATCGAATGATCAATTGATCGAATGACGAGTTTATCGAAAAATATTATTTTTAAGGAACTTACGAATTGTGGATTTTATCTCAAAAAAGCATGTTTTCGATAAACTCGCTTTCGATAAACTCGTTTTCGATAAACTCGTTTTCGATAAACTTACCGGGAATCGGTAATTTTCCATATAGACAAGCTGACGGTAGTTTGATGTATCTGGTAGTAGCAACAAGACCAAATTTAGCCTTTTCAATTAGCTACATATGTTAGTTGTTTCTTAGAAAAACCAAGCACTGCCAACGTAAATCAAGTCAAACGTATTTTTAAATAAGTTAATGGGACCAAAAACTATGGCATAATTTTTAATAATAAAAAGGAACTATTTAATAATAAAAATGAACTAATTGTTTTAGTGATGCTGATTATGCTGGAGATATACAAACGCGAAAATCAACCAGTGCATTCGTTTTCTTACTTTGCGGTGGTGCAATTTCATGGCAAAATCAAAGGCAAAAGTTGCACTTTCTAGCACAGAATCTGAATATATATCTAGAGCTGAAGCAAAAAAATAAATAGTTTGGTTAAATCAGGGAATTGGTTCCCAACAATACAACAAAATCGATATTACATAAGAACATAACAATTTTGTATTTAAATAAAACACAGAATAATTGATATATCGAGCTCAAATTTATTTCATATACAATATACAACATTTAAGAATGGAATTGGATCTCGGCCATATGACCATAGACCACCGCGAGCACGTTTACAGTGATCGATTCTTTGAAGCCAATTTTTCACCACTCTTTCACACAAATGGGCCGAAATGTTTGCAATTTCGCGTTCGATATTGTTCCTAAGCTTCTCTAACGTTGCTGACTTGTTGACATAAACCAACGACTGCACGTAACCCCATAAGAAGAATTATTTTCTTCAAACTTTTGCTGACCCCAATTGGAGAAGTTTGGGCGCTTCAAATGATCAAGAGGCTTCAGTTCTTGAGTTAATTTGATCCTGTAAGGGTGTAGGCCAAAATCTTTACGTAAAATTGTCCACAAAGTGTTTTGAGGGATTTCCAATTCCTGTAAACGGTGTGGAATCGACTGATTTGAAGCTCTTACGGCTGCGATATTTTCGGTACTTCGACCGGTGCGTTGTCTCACTGGGACAGGAACATTCAATAGTGCACGCACAGCCCGTCTGGTGGGAAGATTATTACGACCGAAAATTGCAGTAAGCGCCCTTAAAGTTGCGACCACCGACTGATAATTTTGGTAGTATATTATAATAATTTCCAAACGTTGCTCGTGAACTTCACCATGATAAAAATGTAAACTTTGACTAATGTTTTGACATTGACAGATCATAAAAAAAATTTAAGAGTGCGTTCGTATTAAAATACAAAATTGTTTTTTTTTTTTTTTTTTTGTATATATTTTGTTTTATTTTTTTCAAAATTACCAATTCAATGCTTAACAAAGCTGTTGAAGTAAATATTGGAAGTGTGGCTACAACCTGTTAAAGTTAATTAAATAAAATTATTAACACAGTACTTCAATAATATAATGTATTTATTTATTGAAAATTTAATAAAGTATTAATTTGAAGACAACACATCTATACGTTTTAAAGTCACGACTATACATAATAGAAACTGTATTCATGCACTGTCAGAACAGAACTCCTACCATCCCTGTAGGCTAACTAAGACAGAACTGAAGCTATTGTGTCAGCATCGCAGCAACACTCAAATTTTGCTTCAACACTCCCACTTTGTAAGATGCTGCACTAGTTGTATCATTCAAAACATAATTTGCTGAATCTGTCTCTTCTGGAACCACACCAATCAATCTTCGGAGAAAAACAAACCGCACCTTTGGTACCGCTTTTGTAAATATATCAGCTTTTTGATACTGAGTATTAATATATTCTACACTGAATTCTTTATTTTCAAATTTTTCCCGAATAAAATGGTATTTTATGTCAATATGTTTAGTTCTCTTGTGGAACTCAGGATTTTTTACTAACCTTATAGCACTTTGGTTGTCAATATACATTTTCGGAATATCTTCAACTGCAGGTACCAATTCCCGTCGCAAACGATCTAACCATATAAGATCCTTTAAACTTTGACTTGCCGCTACATATTCCGATTCTGTTGTTGACATTGCAACAATTTTCTGTTTCTGCGAACACCACGAAATAGTGTTGCATCCTAACTGAAAAATAAAACCAGTTCTTGATTTTCTATTTTCAGTATCTGATGCATAATCAGCATCACTGTATCCATTTAAATTTGTGTCCGTACCAGAATCAAAAAACAAACCGTAATTAAAAGTTTTTTTTAAATATCTAAATATTCGTTTCACCGCTGTAACATGAATAGAACTGTAATTTTCACAGTATTGACTGACACAATTTACAGCATATGCAATATCTGGTCGACTTACAACAGTGAGATACATTAAACTACCAACAGCCTATATGGATAATTTTCTTTCATTTTAAAATGTTCATCAGAATAATCTTTAATATTTAAAGAATGTTGCGGGTTGCTCGGTGTATCAATATCATTTGCATGTGCCATATTATAAATTTTTAAAATCTTTTTAATATAATTTGATTGATGAATAAAAATAGCACCATTTTGATATTTATTTATCTGCATACCCAAAAACAAATCAAACTCACCATACTTTATTTCAAATTCACTTTCAAGAAAATTTAATAAAAGAACAATATCATCTTCATGTGTTGCAGCAATCAAACCATCGTCAATAAAAATAGCCAATATTAACATATCTTTTTCAGAATTACCATCACGAATGAAAACACATGGATCAGACATACTTGGTGTTAATGCAAAACATTTCAGAAAATTTGTGAATTTTTCATTCCAACACCTGGATGCTTGCTTGAGTCCATACAAACTTTTTTTTAATTTACATACATAATCACTATTACTGTTTTCGAAACCTTTTGGTTGCTGCATATATATGTTTTCATCCAAAACACCATAAGCAGTTTTAACATCAAATTGTTTCAAAGTTAATTTAAAAATTGATGCAATTGAAAGTATCATACGAATAGAATCAAACTTTACCACTGGACTGAAAGTTTCTGAAAAATCAACACCCGGTCTTTGATTAAAACCACGAATAACTAGTCTTGCTTTGTATTTATCTATATCACCATTTGATTTATATTTGATTTTAAAAATCCATCTATTATCAATCAAATTTGCATTTTTTGGTAACTTTACCAACATCCATGTATCATTTTTATGCAGTGAATGAATTTCATCTTGCATAGCTGCTTCCCATTTATCATGATGTTCAGAATTTATTGCATCTTCAAACGTCAATGGTTCAATACATACAGCTCATAGCCATTTAATCGAATTGGAAGTCTAACACGGCGCCTTTCCAATCTATCCATATTTGATTCTAGTACCATTGATGAATTATCATCATCATCACTTTGAATTGTTTCATCAGCACTTTCATAATTTTCTTTTTCACTTAAAATATCTAAAATATTTTCATCAACTGCAATTATTTGATTATCATTACTATCATTTTTAGTAGAATTATTAATTTCAAAATCATCCGAAAAACGTTTTACATACACATCAGTATAATTTTCATTTCTTATATTATTAACAATATTTTTAATTTCCAAGCCTTCTTGTTTAAAAATTATGTCTCTGCTATGTTCAACTTTATCGGTTTCGGAATAATAAACTCGAAAACCTTTCACATTTTCATTATAACCAACAAAAATTCCACGCTTGGATTTTGGATCTAATTTTCTCCTTTTTTGTTTTGGTATATTAGTGTATACTTCAGTACCAAAAATATGCAATGATTTTATATCTGGTACAAAACCTTTAAATAATTCAAAAGGTGTCTTGCCATCAATACCTGATGGTCCAGTTCGATTTAACACAAAAACAGCAGTATTTACCGCCTCTGCCCAAAATTTTTGATCCAAATTTTTCGCAGTTATCATTGTTCTAGCAGCTTCCACCAAAGTTCTCATTTCTCTCTCAGCTGAACCATTCTGTTCCGGAGTATAAGGTACTGTTCGTTGATGTTGAATTCCACGACGATCCAAAATTTCTTTAACATATTTATTTATATCTTCCAGACCATTATCTGTTCTAAAATATTTTATTTTATTTCCTGTTTCAGTTTCTATACTTGTCAGTACATTTTCAAATAACACCTTAACCTCACTTTTTTGTTTCAGAAAATAAACTTTTCTGTAATGTGAATAGTCATCTTTAAAAAGTACAAAATATTTTGAACCACCAATTGATAAACTTTGCATAGGTCCACACAGATCAGATGTTATTAATTCACCAGCATATTTTGAATTTGTTTTACTTGACGGAAACGGAAAACGATGCTGTTTACCCAAAACACATGCATCACAAAAAATATTTTCATTTACAAATTTTATTTCAAAATTCTTTAAAACCTTTTTTACATGTCTAATGTTCTGATGACCAAAACGTTCGTGCCATGTTTTTAAATTATTTGAAACAGCAACATTTGATTGTAAATATTTTTGTTCAGGTGGCACAACTTTAATGTTCATTGCATACAAACGACTTTGATGACTACGTTCTCCCACTGCAACAAGAACTCCATTTTTAAAAAAACTGCACAATTTACTGTTACACGACATGGTGAGCCCCTTATCTAATGCTGCACCAGTAGAAAATAAATTCATTTTAATGTCTGGAACATACAACACATTTATTAAATGATTTTCAATTGTTTTTCCATCTACAAAACACAAAATGTTTATTGTTCCATATCCAATAGATTTAATAAAATTTCCATCACCAATTCTAATTTTTATTGGTTCTTCAAAAATTTCATATTCAACAAACCAATTTTTATTATTGCACATATGTTGAGAAGCGCCAGAATCAATCAACCAGGTTTGACTACCAATTTCAGCATTCAAACCAAATAAAAAAATTTTACCAACAAAAGCATCACCTTTTATTTTGCTACAACGAGCAATAGCACCTACATTTGAAGCTCTAACATTTCTAGCACTAACATTGTCTTTATTTTTTTGACAATTTCGTGACCTAATTCTTTGCACAAAAAACATCTTATTTGGTTTTGTGGTTTTTTAATTAAATTATTTACATTGTTATTGTTATATATTTTTTTATAATGTTTTTTAACATAAAAAGCATTTTCTAAATCTACTTCTTGATTTTGTGAACTGGTTTCTTCCATCATTAACCTGCTGGTTAAATTATCCAGAGTCTTTTTATCATCAGCCGTCGATTCCCAGGCTGTTACGAAATGATTATAATTTACAGGTAATGTATTTAAAATTTTTGCAATTTTCATACTATCTGACACTGGTTCACCAAGTTCATTTAGATTTCTAGAAAGTTGATCCAATTTTGAAATATGTGTAGCCATATTGTCAGCTGGATCTTTCTTGTACGAAAAAAATGTTTGTTGTACAAAATGAATGCTTGCCTGCGACTTTTGCTTAGGGTTCCCATTCGTCCTCGTTTCCGAGGACATGTTCTAGTTTTGAGGGCGGTCTCTGACGTCCTCGCGGGGTTTTAACCCAAGTCCTAGTTTTTCCTTAGTCTTCACAATTTAATATTACGACATAACATGAAACATAACGAATTATGTCTATAGGGTTGATTATTTCTATTTTGCAACACTGGTGTGATGTCTAATATGAATATAGTCAAACTGTCAGTTTATTTAGTTGAATCTGTTGTGTTTTTATTCACTCTTCTGGTATTCATTGCTGTTCAATTTTTTTCACTTCTAAAATATAAGTAATGGTTAAATTGATATTAATTAAAAAGATTTCGTACTATTTATACTGTTTTTTTTAGTAAAACAGATGGCTCCAAAAAGAAAATGTGTTGTAACAGACCAGATGATTAAAGAATTTCCGTCGTTTAAGAAAGGCAGAACTGCGAATGATGTTTTTTGCAATCTTTGCAATGGTTATATTTCAATTGCAAACAAAGGAAAATTAGATATTATTGAACATATTAACACTACGAAACATAAGAAGAATATACAATCAACATCAGGTACTTCAAATATTTTAGAAAACTTCATTACATCGGAAAGTGATTCACATTCAAAATATAGACGAGCTGCTGAGGGAACCATAGCTTATTATACCATAAAGCATCACCAATCATTTAAATCTCATGATTGCTCTGTAGCACTTTATAAAACTATGTTCAAAGATTCTACAATCTGTCAAAAACTAATGTGCGGAAGAACCAAGGCAGAAGCAATAATTTTAAAAATATTTGCACCACATACCATAGAAAAAACTTTACAGGAACTTAAAGATATTCCATATATTACAGTATCGACAGATGCTAGTAATCATGGTTCCATCAAATTATTCCCCATATTGATACAATATTTCGATTACAAAAATGGTGGTATTCAATCTAAAATTCTAAATATAACCAATCAGCAGAATGAGACTTCATATACAATTTCATCAATGATAGTGAATGAATTAAAAGAAACTAATTTATCTTCGAAGTGTGTCGGATTCTCCGCAGATAATTGCAACACAAACTTTGGAGGTGTTAACAGAGCAGGTTTTGAAAATGTGTTTTACAAACTTAAGGCTCAACTGAAAGATAATATTATAGGTGTGGGCTGTGGGCAGTAATGCAACACATTGTGGTTTAAGTCAATTGTCGATTAATGTTGATGGTATTGTTAGTGCACTTCACAACCATTTTTCTATTTACACTGTTCGTGTTGCAGAACTACAGGAGTATTGTGATTTTGTAAAGATAGAGTACAAAACATTATTATACCATAGTAAGACAAGATGGCTATCATTACTACCAGCAGTTCATCGTATTTTGGAAGTATTTGATGGTTTAAAGTCGTTTTTTTGTCTATTGATAAACCACCGATACTTTTAAAGAAATTCTTTGAGGATGAGTTCAATGAATACTATCTTTGGTTGGTACATTCATTCATGAGCATGTTTCAAGACAATATTAAATTAATGGAGAGAAAAGAAAACTCTGTAATAGAAGTACAGAAAACTCTACTAAACATGTGCCATTGTCTGCAGGACAGAATTGACAAAAAATTTGTTCCAGTAAAAATTCGCACTTTCTTGCGTAAAAGCATTTTACGCAAGATTGGAAAATAAAGTAGATCAGTTTAAAATGGAAATGCAAAATATGTATGTGGAAGCATTACAATACATCAACATTTGGACAAAAAACTATACGCAATTTGATAAATTAAGCTATATGGAATTATCAGACATACCACAATGGACAGATGTTCAAAACTCATTGGAATTTTTTGAAAGCAAAGATATTTTTATAGATGACTCCAAACTATTTCATCAATTAAAAAATTTAGAAAATTTTATGATAAAAGAAAAAGAAAAACCTCACTGGGAAAACCTTTTATCTCATGAAAGATGGGTTGCCTATTTTAACCAATGTAAAAGTTCTGAGTTGAATTCAGAACTTCTGAAAGTGGTACAGTACGTTTTTTCTATGGGCGCGCATAATGCAAATGTTGAGCGGGTTTTTTTCACTTATAACTAGTCAATGGACTAAAGAGCGGAATAAATTAAAAGTTGAGACAGTTAATGGAATTTTGCAAACAATATATAATCTAAATATGGACTGCAAAACATTTTACAATTATTTAATAAATAATCCTAGTCTGTTATCAAAAATTGGTAACAAAGATAAATATTAAATGTGATTTATTGACTTCAAATTCAATTAAATGTGGCCTTATTAATTATTAGATAATTAAGATAAGTTCTAGTTATATAATATAAATAAAATGTATCAGGCTTGTTAAATAATGTATTCTTTTCTTAATTAATTTCATTAGCATTATTTGATATAGTATAATATAAATATATAATTTAATATTAATTTTTATATTAAATATATAATTTTTATATTAAATATATTTCCGGTTACATAATATATAATTTAATAATAATTTTTGATTTATAACTTAAATTTAAACAGTGTATACCAATGAATAAACAGTGTATACCAATGATTTTTTTTATTTTGTACCATGTACATCAAATAATAATAAAAAGTAATTTGATAAAATGTCCTAGTTTTGCCCTCTTTTTGAAAATCCAAAATGTCCTCATTTTAACTAAATTTGTCCTCTGGAGTGTATTTTCTAACTGGTAACCCTACTTTTGCTCATAAATATTTACCAGCTTGTCCCACATTTCCTTCGACGAACTACAACCCATTATATAGCCTAAGGGTTGCCCACCGTTGAAGATAATATCATTTGTGCTCGACTTTCAGCTTTTAACCATTGTTTATAAGCCGCATTAGAAACTTCATCATTTTCTACTTTTATCGGCTTGACAGAATCACCTGAAACAACATCAAAACACTAATTTGCATTGAGACTAATTTTAATTAGAAATTTCCACTGTTCCCAGTTTTCTACTGTTTCTAATTTCTGAATTTTTAATTCACTTTTGTCCATTTTTTTTATTAAAAACCGTTATTTTGAAAAAACGACGCGACAACCAAAAAAACATGTCTTCTTCATTTTTTTTTTTTTTTTTTTTTTTTTACTTTAATTTATGCTAATTAATTTTTAAAACACCAACACTGGGCCCATAACCTGTTGAAGTAAATATTGGAAGTGTGGCTACAACCTGTTAAAGTTAATTAAATAAAATTATTAACACAGTACTTCAAGAATATAATGTATTTATTTATTGAAAATGTAATAAAGTATTAATTTGAAGACAACACATCTATACGTTTTAAAGTCACGACTATACATAATAGAAACTGTATTCATACACTGTCAGAACAGAACTCCTACCATCCCTGTAGGCTAACTAAGACAGAACTGAAGCTATTGTGTCAGCATCGCAGCAACACTCAAATTTTGCTTCAACAAAAACTAAATACATTTCATTTTAACTTAATTACTAACTTAATGATTCACGCAGGAATTACTCTAAATTATTTTTCCTTTCAATTTTTAGGATTATACCTATATAGTTTTCTTATACAATTTTTTAATTTTTAATTTGTGCATAAAATTAGCTACCATTTTTATTTTGTATTAATTGAAAAAAAAATCTAATAAAAAACGATACAATATTACCAATACTTTTATGTATTATAAAAACTTAACCTATAAACTAAACGCTAACTACAACCTAAACAATCTTAAGGCTAGATAAAAGTAAAGATTATTAACATAGTATATGTAAAAAATTTAATGCTTAGTTAATTTTTCCACCAATATAGTGGTAATCGCAATTTTTTATTTAAATCTTTATCCGATAGATCTATTTTAAACGAGTTAAGTTTGCAGGAAACTGAATTTTAGTATTGGTTGCTCTACGATCAGCATGATAAATTATCGGAATTTTGGTTTCATTTTGTATTAAATCATTTTTATCTAAATAAATGTAGCGATCACGCCACCAACTGTATTCTCTATTTTATCATCTCTACTTTCCATCTCCCGCTTTTCTCTCTATCTCTCCGATAATCACAATGAAACATATCAAACGCATTATCAAATTGATAATGAGATTAAAACGATCACTTATCAGTGAACAGTCAACGGGTAAAAATCAGATTTGCTAATTAAAATTAACTTCTAGAAAAAGTACAGTCGCGAGTGACGCTAAAAAATTTTAAACTTTAACAAATTAAATAAATAGAATATTTTAACTTAGATAAATAAATAAATAAATAATAATTAAGTAGACTATAAATAATTTAAGGTTAATTAAAAATAAATATAAATATAAAATGTGGATTGTAAAAAAGTGTTTAATTTAGCAGACTAACAAAACACAATTACTAACCCCACATATTGGTGACCCCGACAAAAACACGTGCTAAAATACAATAAATTACCTAAAATATTCTACCTTAAAATTATCTTAATTATTTAACAAAAACTATACCTAAAAATTTAAAAAAAAAAAGTGTTAAAATAACAAATTGTTACATTTAAAGGTACACGTGCACTCGGTATAAAATTTTACCATTCAATTACATATAAAAAATACAATTGTAACATATACAATTAGGAAAAGGCACAAAATTTAAAACAAAATACTCTTTGTATCACACAAATTTTAAATAAATCTGGTTAAAAAATTTTACCTATAATAAAACGGTGAAAACATAAAAAAACAAAATATTATTAATTTAAAAAAATTTTTGATATAAAACATAAAATTTTAAAAAATTTTGCATAAAACATAAAATATTATATGTGCAAATACATATATAAATATAACAAAAATAAGTTTCATCGGAAAACCTTCGAAACCCAACATCAGCCAGCAACATATCTTCAATTCATCAGGAATTCATCACAGCTGTTCATCAGGAATTCATTGCAGCGTTCAACTACATTACCGCAATCCAGGTTTTTTTTTATTATTTGGTTAAATTTCATATCGATTTATATATCAATTTAAAATTTGCATATTAATTTAAAATATATTTTTACGTAATTTAAAATTTGGTTCATATCCAAAAGTTTTTTTCAAATAAATTCTAATGGTTTTAAAAATTGTCTAATTGTCCGAAACATTTTATACAATTTTATTTCATATAGCAACACAAAATTTATTATACATTTTTTTTTTTTTTTCATTTAACAATACAAAATTCATTATAAAACAATACAAAATTTATTTCACACAAACAAATTTTCTTTTATAATTAGCTCAGAGAAATTTTGCATTCAAAGGCCGTCCAAAAATAACATTACATTTTTTACAGTGGACGGGGCCGTTTAAAAATAACGTTCAATATTTTTTTTTTTATTATAAAATTATTACAATCAACATAAAACATTTTGATTAAAAACTTAAAAAATCTTTTAAATTTTTATAATAATATTTTGATTAAAATCTTCTGATTTTTATAAATAATATTTTGATTAAAATCTTGTTGATTTTCATAAATAATATTTTGATTAAAAACATTTTTATAAATAAATTTTAAAAACAATACATAATAAAATATTTTTTTTTAATATTACATAATTTAAATTAAACATATATATTTTTTTTTTTACTGAAATATTCATTCCAACACAACAACAAAATTCATATTAAAGATTAATAATAATTTAAACCAATTTCATATTCTTTGTGAACTTATTTTATTATAAGACAAATTTTGTTATTCTTAGTTTCACCGCACACTGTACTTACTCCATTACAAGAAAAATTATTACGATTTTTAGTTTTTTTTTCACTTCTTTGCTTAGCTCTTCCTTTCTCGTTTTCACTTTCTTGCTTTCTTTTTCTTTCGTGATCACATTACAGCAACTCCTCTCAAGTCTTGTTTAATATTCGACAAACATGCCAGACACAAAGGACGAAAATACAAACATCACTAACCGCACAGACGCAATTGACTTTGCCAAGATCCGACTACCAACTTTCTGGCCAAACAATCCGACGACCTGGTTCATACAGACAGAAGCACAGTTTTCAATTTTTAAAATTAGTAAAGACGAGACGAAGTACTGTTTGACAATTTCTGCTCTTCCCGCCGAAACATGCGAGTCGGTGATCGACATTATCGCCGATCCGCCTCATATAAATAAATATAACAAATTAAAAGAGACACTGATCGCTCGACATTCGGCATCAGAGAGTAGACGGCTTGAGGAATTGTTAGAAAAAGTAGAGCTTGGTGATCAGAAACCGTCAGCACTGTTTCGGTCAATGAAACAGACAGCGGGCACCACTTTCGAACCAAGCATCATTAAAACACTATGGTTGCGTCGTCTTCCACAAGCGCTAAATGTTGCTTTAGTAGCTGTGGGCGACAAACCAACAGAACAACTGCTTGAAATTGCAGATAAAATTTTTGAAGCTACAGCAGCTTCATCATCAATAAACGCTTTTTCTAACAATTTTTCAAGCCAGGCGCACCAACATCACTCAAGCAGTACGTTAGAACAGAGACTGACTAGACTTGAGAACATACTCTCTAAAATAAACATCAACGAAGACGGCGGCAGACGGAACAGACAGTTTTCACGCAACAGATCACGATCACAGTCACAAAACCGAACACATAACAGATCACAGGACCGAGACAAAAACTTGTGCTATTACCACAAAAGGTTTGGTGACAAAGCACAAAAATGTGCTTGCACAAAAGTATTAAAACCAACAGAAAACAACAATCAAAAAAACTAAAGGACGCTGTGGCTGAAGCAGCTCAGCCACAGAATACAAAATCTCGCCGGTTGTTCGTAAAAGACACTAACACAGGACTGACCTTTTTAATAGACACCGGCGCTGACTTATCAGTCATTCCACATAGACTTTCTAAGGACAAAGGACCAAAAACGGACTTACTATTAACAGCTGCAAACGGCTCGTTAATACACACCTTCGGCACGAAATTGTTAGTACTGAATCTTGGCCTTCGGAAGACATTATCTCACCCTTTTATAGTTGCTGACGTACAGCACCCTATAATTGGTGCAGATTTCCTACAAAAATTTGGCCTGCTAGTTGACGTGAAGCGAAAACGTTTGGTCGATTCACAGACCCTCATCCACGTCTCCACTATTTCACACCCCAATCCTTCAGTAGAAACTACTAACATATCATTGTCCATCAAACAATATTCCTCTCCTAACAGATTTACTAACTTATTAGCAAAATTTCCTACATTAACACAACCCACCAACTACTTCCTTCCTGTCAAACACAGTGTTGTGCACCATATTGAAACAAAAGGCAACTTGCCGTTCGCAAGACCTCGACGTCTCGACGCAACGCGTCACAAAATTGCCCAAACAGAATTTCAGCACATGGCTGACATTGGTATTTGCAGACAGTCCGACTCTTCAATTTCATCACCACTCCACATGGTCAAAAAGAAGAATAATTCTGATTGGAGACCTTGTGGCGACTACAGACGGTTAAACGACGCAACTGTTCCAGATAGGTATCCTATACCCCACATACAGAACTTCTCTATGAATCTACAGGGGTGTACCATCTTTTCAAAAGTAGATTTGGTCAGGGCCTACCACCTTATACCGGTGGCTCCGGATGACATCCACAAAACAGCGATCACTACACCTTTCGGTCTGTTTGAGTTTTTGCGGATGCCGTTCGGATTACGAAACGCTGCTCAAACTTTCCAACGTTTCATAAATGAAGTCTGTAGAGACTTAGATTTCGTCTTCGCGTACATCGATGATATTCTCATCGCAAGCAAAACGGAAGACGAACACCTACAACACGTAGAAATACTTTTCAAGCGACTCTCAGAGTATGGAATCACTTTTAATTCGTCAAAATGTGTATTTGGAGTCGAATCAATCGATTTCCTCAGCCACACCATCAATTCTTCTGGCATATTTCCATCACATGACAGAATAAAGGTAATCAAAGAATTCCCGAAACCTGATTCGGTAAAATCGATTCAGCGTTTCATCGGCATGATAAACTATTATCACCGATTTTTGCCAAATCTCGCTACTTTATTAGCACCAATCCACTCGCATCTCACGCTGTTACTTCAAAAGCCAAAAACCCCAAAACATTTTTACTGGCCCGCAGAGCTAGACCAACATTTCGATAAGGTCAAGGAAGCTCTGGCCAACGCTACGATTTTGGCACACCCGCTACTAGACGGGCAATATAGCATCGCGACTGATGCATCTGACATCGCTGTAGGAGCAGTCCTACAACAGCTGAACAACGATCACTGGGAACCTATCTCCTTCTTTTCAAAAAAACTCTCTCCTGCAGAACGCAAATACTCTGCTTTTGACCGTGAACTCTTAGCTATTTACTTAGCCATCAAACATTTCAGGTATTTTGTTGAAGGTAGACAATTCAAGATCCTCACGGATCATAAACCACTCACATTTGCTATGAAATCAAAAACTGAACGAAGCCCACGACAAACGCGACATTTAGACTATATCGCTCAATTCACGACAGACATCGTTCACGTAAAAGGCTCTGAAAATTCAGTCGCGGACAGCCTTTCACGTATTTCGGACATTTCTTCCATACAAAACGAGTTCAATCTCGTCAAAATAGCAAAGTACCAACAAGAAGACACAGAGTTGAAACGACTATTAGTGACACCAAAAAGTCCTTCAACGAAATATAATTTACAACGATTTGACTTTCCAGACGCAAACATATACTGCGACATTTCTACAGGTAAAAATAGACCTTACGTACCAGAACAATTGCGCAGAACCGCTTTCGATTTGTTGCACAACATGTCCCACCCTGGTATTCGCACCACTCGTAAACTTATAGCTTCACGTTATTTCTGGCCCGGCCTAAATCAAGACATCGCCCGCTGGACAAGAAGTTGTGTTGAGTGCCAGAAATGCAAGGTACATCGACACACATTTAGTCCCTATATGGATAGGGTACATTTCCACTTCCGAACGCCAGGTTCGAACACATCCATATGGATATTGTAGGCCCCTTACCAACATCCGATGATTTCAGCTACCTGTTGACCATCGTGGATCGTTATACGAGGTGGCCCGAAGCATTTCCTATCAAGGATATGACAGCGGTGACAGTAGCAAAAACATTTGTGCAAAATTACATTTCTCGATTCGGAGTGCCTGCCGTCATTACCACCGACCAGGGCAGGCAATTCGAATCCAAATTGTTCACCGAACTAACAAAATTACTAAGTTGTCACAGAATACGCACGTCACCGTATCATCCACAATCAAATGGTCTCGTAGAACGTTTCCACAGGCAGCTGAAATCATCGTTGAAGGCTCGTTGCAATAATCCAAACTGGACCATCGAACTACCGATTATATTACTGGCAATTCGTGCCTCGACTAAAGACGACTTGAACGTTTCACCGGCCGAACTAGTTTACGGACAATGCCTGAAGCTGCCAGGCGAATTTTTCATTGACGGCGACAAGACGACACCAATGAACCAGGAGACCATGACAACACAACTTAAAAACATCATGAACAATTTAACACCAACACCGACACGAACAACACAACGAAAAGTACACTTTCCACAAGACCTTAAATCTTGCGACTTTGTTTTTCTACGTACGGACACCATAAAATCGGGACTAACGAAACCATACACCGGAGCACACAAAGTAATAAGAAGACTGCGGAACACGTACATTATCAACGTGAATAACAGAAATGTAGCAATCTCAGTCGACCGACTCAAACCGGCCTTCGTCGATCAGACTTGAGGGGGGGGTGATGTAGCGATCACGCCACCAACTGTATTCTCTATTTTATCATCTCTACTTTCCATCTCCCGCTTTTCTCTCTATCTCTCCGATAATCACAATGAAACATATCAAACGCATTATCAAATTGATAATGAGATTAAAACGATCACTTATCAGTGAACAGTCAACGGGTAAAAATCAGATTTGCTAATTAAAATTAACTTCTAGAAAAAGTACAGTCGCGAGTGACGCTAAAAAATTTTAAACTTTAACAAATTAAATAAATAGAATATTTTAACTTAGATAAATAAAAAAATAAATAATAATTAAGTAGACTATAAATAATTTAAGGTTAATTAAAAATAAATATAAATATAAAATGTGGATTGTAAAAAAGTGTTTAATTTAGCAGACTAACAAAACACAATTACTAACCCCACATAAAGGAAACCTTCTGGCGGGATAAACCCTGAATTCATAGTGTTTCTGATGTATCTATCGTCAGGGTAACCAACATGACATATTAAACTATTATCATCTACTATCGATACTCTTGCAAAATGATTTCTGATAAGTTCATATTTGTTTGTAACCAAATACCTAGATATCTTACTATTTGACTATTATTACATAAGGAGCCATCGTTGGCTCTTATGCTAAATTGTTTCCAATTTTTTTTTACAGACGAGTGGCAATATTTCAGAATATTTCTAAATAAAATCGATTCACATTTGCTAAAATTAATTTTTAATCGCCACGAATTAGTGTATTCTTGTATAGTGTCAAACATAGATTGCAAGTTTATTTTAATTGTGTCATATTTTTTGTCAGTAGTGTAAATTGTTAAATCGTCAGCATATGCTATTGAATGGTTTTTGTGATTATTATCTATTTGTAAAATGTCTAACAATTCATTTATATAAATTAAAAATAGAGTAGGTGATGTAACTGTTCCTTGTTGAAGTCCATTTTTTATTTCAAATACTTTTTGGGTTTGTATACGATTCGTTTGTACAATAAATATTTTTTTACAGATCATATTGTGAATAATTCTGATAAGGTGATCAGGAAAATTATATTTAATTAGTTTAAAAATTAAACCTTCTCTCCAAACTGTAGTAAACGCGTCAGAAAAATCAACCAACAAACTACCTACACAATCATTTTTATTTAAAGACCAGCAAATATCGGATATTAATTTATTTTCTGCATGAATAGTCGAGTGCTTTGCTCTAAAACCGAATTGAAAATCAGATAGAATTTCATTATTGCTAAGTGTATTTAAAATAGAATTGTTAATAATTTTTTCAAACACTTTACTAATATTAGGCATAAGACTTATAGGACGATAGTTATCTGGATCTGTAGGATCCTTGCCAGGCTTACGAATTGCAATTACTTTAGCTGTTTTCCAACAGCATGGAAAATAGCCATTATTTAAAGCATTATTAAAAATTATTGCATATTTTCGGATCATGTTATCTGATAAATTTTTTTAAATAATATTAGGGGTATTATCGGGGTCCGTCGATTTTTTATTATTAAGGTTGGCAAAAGTATTTTTTAGTTGATGAAAAGTTACGAAATAATTATTAAAAGTTTGACTATCTAATAAAGAGTCCGATTTTAAATTATCTGAAAACTTATGAAGTGGACGAGAATTTTCTAGGCGTTCATTAAGATTATCTACTTCAATTTTTACCATATTACTCAGCTCAACATCATTGCTATGGTGTAGTACATGCTTTTTTTGGAAATTTATTCCCAAAATATTTGCAATATCATTCGTATCATTAATTATATAGCTATTGTTACTATCTTTTTGAATACCATTGGTATTTATTTCAGCCTCAGCTAATAATGAGTTTTGGTTATTTTTAATATGTAAAGAATTTCCAATCTGTTCTTATTGCGAAATATTTTATTTAATGTAGGGAACATGTTTGAATTCGTTGGCGATATACTACTTATTTTGTTTTTCCAATTAGCTAAAACAGGTTTTTTTTTAAAATTAGCTAAAACAGCTTTAAATCTAATTAATTTTTATTACAATTATTTCGGTAAAGTTTGTGTATAGCACTCAACATACTACTTTTGTGTTTTTCTAATTTTTTAATAATGGGATTACTATAGTTATTTAAGTACATTTTATGTTTTTTTAATGGAATTGATTGTCTAATTGTTTCTTGAATAATTTTATTGAGATCGCTTACATATTCATTAATTTATGTGTTATTTAATTTCTGTCATTGACTAAACATTAAGAGACAATACCATCGATAATTCTGCCGCTACGATTGAGCAATGTCGCTGCAAGCGCCAAAATATGAGATAGTAAAAACGAAAGAGACAGATATTCTCTTTGTTTAATTTTTCGTTTGTGTTTGTGAAAAATAAATATGTGTTGTGAAAAATAAAAATTTATGCTTTTGTTTGTGTAACTAATAATACTTTTATTTTTAAATTTAAAATAAAATTAGAAATATGAAAACTAATGAAATAAACGATGATTATATGGAGTTTGTGAAATAATGCATATTTTTAATATCTTTTTTAAATATATTTGATTTCACATGTTTTTGGATTTTGAAAAAAAAAAATAATAAAATTAGGTTATTTGCCCTATTTACAAATAATTTCTTATAAAAAAATGGAAAAATAATAAAAGACTATTAGTTTTATTTTAATAACTTAAATATGATTTATAAGGATTAAGAATAAGATTAAAATAAGGATTAAGATTACACTGAATTGTAAGGTGAATTTTATCATATTCATTTGAAGAAACTATACTGTGTGCTTTGTCGAAATCCTTACAATGAAAAGCTTGAAATAGTATATCTTTCCAGGCATGTAATATTAATGTACATATTTGAATTTAATTACCTTAAATATTGTATTTGATTACGTATTGAACTATGCTTTACAAATATATTAAAGATTATGAATTTGAATTTTTAATTCGATAATTGAATCCTTTCAGTTTCACCAAATCTATTTCGAGTATGATATGATTTTAAAATAAACTAATAAACAAGGAAATTTCTCGATAATTTATGGTACTTATCCCAAAATTAATAATTTCAAAATCTAATTGAATATCCTATAAGCTATTTTAGATAGCTTATATCCTGGAATCTTAAAATAAAATAATTTTTAGGACAGACAAAATTTTTGTGAATAATAGGAACATTTTTATAAATAAATTGACTATTAAATTTTAAATTAAAGAAAATGAATATTGATAGATTATAAACTGATAAATTATTTATCAGTTTATAATCTATCAAAAAAAAAAGAAACGAACTGAAAGTAATGTATTATTACGTTACACGATTACGTTATAATGAAATTTAACATTAAATCGCATAAAAAAATAATTTACATTACCAAAAAAATAAATACCCTACAGCACAACTACTGTGCAGGAGTTTCAAACTGATAGGCTTTTTTGTATACCAAAATATGCACTTTATGTAAATATAAAATAGATTAAAAAGTTTATTAAATATTAGATTATTAAAAATATATTTTTGGAATTAATGTCTCAAAAGTGGAAAGTTCTAATTAACGAATATCTTCTACTCTTAATTGGCTTTCTAATTTAGGATCTAATTAACATTGTAAATATTTTGAAGAATATTTACAATGTTAAATTGTATTTTTTTTTTTTTTTCATTAAAACATAAATTTCTGAACAGCAGCGAATAACCGGGTTTTAATTTTTTTAACATTTATCTGATGTTTCAATCTGTTTCGTACTAGAAATGTTTCAATGTGTTTCATAATATAAATTATTTAACAACAATTTATGTTAAATATGTTAAATATTAATTTAATAACATTTATAGTGAGGCAGACAGACGCACAGCAAAATAGTAACAAAATGATTTTGTTTCACTAAAATGGCCTTAAACATTACTTTCTCGTTAAACTAGATATTATTTTAATGGAAATTTGAAAGAATTTTTGTGTAATGTAAATTAATCTAAAAAAAACTTAAAAATAGAAATTGATAGAAATAGATAAACGAATTTTAAAACATGTTTTAATTCTTTTTTAGGAAAGGTGAGATTATTCTAACATCAATAAATATGTACAATTAATTTTTGTTAATATTTTTACATTTGGACAAACTCTTATAATAGGTCAAAGAAAAATAAAACATCTAATATCTAATTTGAAAATAAAATAATTCGAATTCTTGCATACAAAAACGTTTTATATTTTTTATGATAGAGTGTGTGTACTATTTGTGTTAAAAATTATTTTTATGCCAGCGTGTGTGTATTTATTTTCTATACGTATTTTTTCTCTCGTTTTTATCAATTTAGTTAAATGTTTTTTGTCCCTATTTTCATAATTTTTCTGTTTATATTGTGTACCTTTTTTGCTTACGTATGTAAGACTGAAAAAAAAAATCGAATTTTTTGAATTTTTTCAAGTGGTATTATCTGTTAATAATTAATCAATGTTTCTGTGTTATTGTTATGTCCCTATTGAAAAAACCTTTAGAGTTTAGATAGATATCGTATAATTGAGTATATTAGTTTTATAAAATGTAGTTCTTAATATTTAAGAGTGCGTTAAATATTAAGAACTACATTTTATAAAAGCTAAGTGAATAGCTAATTAAATAATAAATAATTAATTATTTAATTAGCTATTCAATAGTATTAAAAAAAAAATTTTTTTTGTACAGCAAATGTTCTGTAGATTATTTGAATTTGTAAATTAAAATTAAAATACATTTATATAAAAAGTAGAAGTGAAAAAATTAACAAATAGTGGGTAGGAACTGTAATTATAAAACACAAATATTTCTATTGTATAATTCGTTATTGTTCTACAGAGGTAATCATGCCATAAATAAATTCGTGCATCTTATTTTCTCAACACAACGATCAAGTTGTCTTTTTATTTTACAAAAATTAACAAAAAGCTTTAGTGATAGAACAGAAAATGGAAAATTCATGTTGTAAATGATTTATTTTTTTTGGTTTATACATGGGATAGTATCAAAATCCCTCGTTTGAGAATCCATTGTTATATCTTTAGAAATAAATTATGTGATTAATATTATAGTAATATTTTTCTGATAATATTATCATATTGTAAGATATCACTATGAATTATGATATCTTAAAACTAAATAAAATAAAAAAAAATATTCAAATTATATTCTTAAAATTCTTCAAACTCTATTTTTTTTATGAGCAAAATATGGATTCATTTTGTATTTCTGTTTTTTTTTTACTTTTTGTTTTACAGTAGACTTAGTATTATTTTTAGGAAGTTTTTCGAAATATTTTTTTGAAAAAAGATATAAAAAGAAGGGATTTTGAAAAGAGGTATTAGTATAATTTTCCTTGTGAAGAAGTGTGACCAGAACGATTTGCAAAATACAGTTTTATGACTTGTGTGATAGAGAGGGAAGAACATTTGCAAAAATTTACAAGTGCCAATTTTACGCTTAATTCGCCATCTTCATTCTGCGGTACGTTGCTTGAAGACGCCGATTTATGGTAAGTATCACGGCATAGATACTTTCTATAAAAAAGATGTAAATGTCAAAAATTATTTTATAGCATGAGAACTGTTTTGTTTTTAATATTTATATTAAATAAATATAGTTTTATTGAAATAAAACTTTAAAATAATATATAAGTATACTAATCTTTCAAAACTCGATTAGCTTACTCGTTTCTTCTATTAAGTTCTACAAAATCTCGTATATTTTCTTGACCATAATCAATTTCCTGAAAAGAAAAAAATATTTATAAATAATTAGATAATAATGTATGTGGTCGTAATATAAATGGTTTTTTTATTTTTTTTTATTTAATAAAATACTTTTATATATTCCACATTTCAAATTATAATTTATTTAACTTATTTATTTAATCCATAATTTAATTTATTTCACTTAGTGTCTATTTGTTTTTTAATTTAATATTAATTTATATTGTACTGTACCTTTAATTAGTTTAATTGTTATCACACATTTTTGCTTTAATTTTGATTTTTAGAGAATTCTACCAACTGATAATTAATTACTTTTTCGCATCAATATTTATCGAAAATTTATTTAATGTGCGAAGAAAGAAAAGAAATTAGAAATTAGCATCAGGTGACATTGTGAAAAAGAATATAAAGTATAGAATGCAGAATAGAATGCGTTAGAAGAGAAGCGTGCAATTAACATTTTTGTGGCGTGATCGCTACATCACCCCCCTTCAAGTCTGATCGACGAAGACTGGCTTGAGTCGGTCGACTGAAATTGAAACTTGTTTGTTATTCACGTCGATAATGTATTTGTTGGGTAGTCTTCGTATTACTTTATGTGGTCCGCTGTATGGTTGTGTCAGTCCTGATTTTATTGTGTCCGTACACAATAAAATCAGGAAAACAAAGGAAAACAAAGTCGCATATCTTAAGGTCTTGTGGAAAATGTACTTTGCGTGAAGTGGTTTGTGTAGGTGTCAAATTGTTCATGATGTCTTTTAATTTTGTTGTTAGCGTCTCCTGGTCCATTCGTGCTGCATTGTCGCTGTCAATGAAGAACTCGCCTGGTATTTTGAGGCATTGCCCGTAGACAAATTCGGCTGGTGAAATCTTTAAATCATCTTTGGTCGAAGCGCGAATTGCTAACAGTATGATGGGCAATTCAATAGTCCACTTTGAATTATTGCAGCGAGCCTTTAATGATGATTTCAGAAACCGTTCTTCTAGGCCGTGCGATTTCTGTGGCAGCCCAGTAGCTTAGTTAACTCTGTAAATAATTTCGACTCGAATTGCCTGCCCTGGTCGGTGGTAATGACGGCAGGCACTCCGAATCTTATAATTTTTTACAAATGTTTTCGCTACTGTAACTGCTGTCATATCTTTGATCGGAAATGCTTCAGGCCACCTAATGAAACGGTCTACGATGGTCAACAGGTAACTGAAATCATCGGATGTTGGTAAGGGGCCTACAATATCCATGTGGATTTGTTCGAACCTATGGTTCGGAAGAGGAGATGTACCCTAGTGACTATGTGTTACTGTGTATTTTGCATTTTTGGCCTTCCACACAGCTTCTTGTAAAGCTATGAGTTTACGAGTGGTTTGAATACCAGGATAGGACATGTTGTGTAGCACATTGAAAACGGTTCTGAGTAATGGTTCGGGTACGTAAGGTCTATTTTTACGTTTGTATGGAGGAGGCGTCTCAAATACGTGAAAGACTGTCCGCAACTGAATTATCAGAGCCTTTTACGTGAACTATGTCCGTGGTGAACTGAGCGATGAAATCTAAATGTCTCGTTTTTCTTGGGCAAAAACGAGACATTTAGAGTTGTTGTAGGACTGCTCCTACGGCTATATCGGATGCTGTATTGCCCGTCTAGTGATGGGTGTGCCAAAATAGTAGCGTTGGCTAGAGCTTCCTTGACCTTATTGAAATGTTGATCTAGCTCTGGAGGCCAGTAGAAATTTTTGGAGATTTTGGCTTTTGAAGCAACAGCGTAAGATGTGAGTCAATTGGTGCAAAAAGTGTAGCGAGATTTGGTGATATAAATTTATCATGTCGCTGAATCGATTTTACTGAATTAGGCTTCGGAAAGTCCTTAATTACTTTTATTCTGTCTTGTGCTGGAAAAATGCCGGAGGAATTGATGGTGTGGCTGAGGAAATCAGCCACACCATCAAGGAATTGATGGTGTGGCTGATTCGACTCCAAAAACACAATTTGACGAATTGATTGTGATAGCGTAGTCGGTGAGTCAAGTATTTCAAGGTGCTGTAGGTATTAGTTTTCGGTTTTGCTCAAGACAAATTGATTAACAGTAATTTTCATTATGATGAAACTATTTCCATTTAACCCTTTCGGAAATGTTGGCGTAAAACTAAAAATATTTTATAGTTAAGAGTTGAATATATGCAAAGCAGTATAACAGTCTCTATTCTGGCGTTGACTGGCTAAAACAAAATTGAGCAATGTGCAAAAAAATAATTTCAGTTACGAAACTGCCAATCGTATTTTTTTTGGGAATGTTGTGTTAGCAATGCAATAAATAGATATTTATTTTATTAAATTGATACTATACCTCATTTGAATTTATTTAAACAACCCAAATGAGATATTTGAATGGTACTATTGATTATAGATGAATAAATTTGATTATATAGAAGAGAAAAATAACGATTTTCTTAGTAAAATGCTATCATTATTGCCGAATGCACATTCTTATTTAAGTTCTTTTATATTGTTGGTAATACTATTTGTGATTTTTTACCACAAAGTATGATTTTCGTTATGATGAAGTGTGAAGACGTCGAAGAGAACGAGTTGCAAAATACAGTTTTATGAGTTCTGTGATAGAGAGGGAAGCATACTGCAAACAAATCGAGGCGCCGATTTATATTTCAATTATTTGAAATCAACCTGTCATTTGATTTCAAATGACAATTTGATATAGTAAAAATATATTTTAACCATATTGACACTTGACACGTCAAAAAAAAAAGAAATTTTTTTTATACATTTAGTTGCTTTAAACTGAGATTTATTTTAAAAATTTACAGAGGTTTTTTTTCCAAAAAAATTAACAAATTTATATATTAATTGTAATTTCTATTATGAAGTTTAGCATTTGAAGAACGAAACATAATTATTAAATTGTGTTAAAAAAATTATTTGAAAATTAGAATTTTTCTTTTCTGTATATTTTAAACTTTTGTACAAGAATCAAAGAAGAAAAAAAAAGTAAGTGAATTATAAAATATTTTAATATAAAAGCGGATTTGATTAAAAAAAACCCTATTTAATTATATCATAAAAACTTAAATTAATATTAATACTTTATTGTTACCTATATTTCCCATTTTAACATATCTATTTATAGTATCTAAAACAATAATAAAAAAACAATGCCTGGATTAATTTTAAACATAGTCCGCTCAAAACTACAATTTGCCACGTTGGTCTGCAAAGAAAGAGAGGACTATATCCAGCCAGACTTCAATATTTTCATTTTATGCCTTCTCCATCTATTACATACTTCTTGGTTTTTAGCCATTTTACTGGTATACTCTATAATTTTACTCCAATCACCCACTGACATTTTTCACCATTACGATAACCCGAAAATATAGTAAAAATATATTTTAACCATATTGACACTTGACACGTCAAAAAAAAAAGAAATTTTTTTTATACATTTAGTTGCTTTAAACTTAGATTTATTTTAAAAATTTACTGAGGTTTTTTTTCCAAAAAAATTAACAAATTTATATATTAATTGTAATTTCTATTATGAAGTTTAGCATTTGAAGAACGAAACATAATTATTAAATTGTGTTAAAAAAATTATTTGAAAATTAGAATTTTTCTTTTCTGTATATTTTAAACTTTTGTAAAAGAATCAAAGAAGAAAAAAAAGTAAGTGAATTATAAAATATTTTAATATAAAAGCGGATTTGATTAAAAAAAACCCTATTTAATTATATCATAAAAACTTAAATTAACATTAATACTAATTTTTAGATTTATCTGATTTCAATTTTATTTTTGTTGATTTTCATATTGGTTTAAAATTATATTCCTGACAAGTGATTGATGGAAAGTAATTAACTAAAAGACCTTCTTTACCTGTGAATATTCATCAGGTAAATATTAGCTTATGACGTGACTGTGCTAATGACCTAATAATAAGCTAACTCCTATTATATTTAATGCCGGTTTTTAAACAAAAATTTAATCAAATTTCAACATGAAATTATTAATTTTCACTAAATTGAAAGAGTTAATAATTTTAATATTTTAAGAAAATATAGCTAAAACGTTTTTTTATACAAAATTATTCTTTGATGTACTGGAAAAAGAGTTTTTAAATTCTTGTTGTTACTTTTGTTTAAAAAAACCGGTTCCACCAGAAAACATATTTTATCTTTAAATTTTTTTAAAGAGCGCAGAGCTATGTGCCGTTCAAAATATCATACATATAAATTAGTATTACCTTCAATAAACGAAATGCATTTCAAATTCTGCAAATATTTTAATTCAATAAAAAAATATATACTTTAAGAATGAAAATTAAACTTGTTAACTCGAATCTTTTATATATGTGTGCTTAAAAAACAATCCCTGTGTTTTCTCTGGAAATTTAATATGGTATTCCTTGTTTTGTCGTGGAAAATACGAGTGTTTTTAAATGTGTATTTTTATTTAATTTGGAGTAAGTAATTTTATTTTAATGTATAATTTCTGTTTATGATGAAAACGAAATGTTTTTAGAAAAACTTAGTACATAATTTTCTCTAAAGTTAGTAGTTTTCTTTATTTTCAAATTTGTAAATTTCAAATTATTCATTTTTTCACAATTCCAGAAACTTGATTAATTACTAAATCCGTTTATTTAAGCTTAACTTAAAAAGGAATCTAATTATTTAGTGGAAAATTTATTCAGTTAAAATTATGAAAAACTAACACAATATGAATGTACAGTTCGCTATTTAAACTCAGTATATAATAATTTTTTTTATGTAAATTTATGTTTTATTATCCCACGTAATTGATTTATTAATTTCTCTTGTTGCTACTTGAAAATAAATGAAGAAAAAAAATGTTTAGATCTGTTTGCCGTCAATAGAATAGGGCATTCAAAATTAAAAGCAAAAAACAAAATATTTTGTAATAAGATCCATTAGATCTGGCTTTCATGAAAACTGAAAGCATATTGATTTTAATACACTAAAATATTTTTTTGGTATAATGCATTATATTAATTTTCCAAGAATTGGAATAATAGGACCATTATATAAATTTTTCCAAGCTTTTGACTGGATTTGAACCCGGGACCTGCCGATCGGAAGGCTGATGCTCTAACTACTACACCACTTATTCTGATCCATAGGTTGGATTAAACCAGTGGTGTTTAGTTGTAAATATAGAACTGCATTAGACCCGTGTTGTTTGGTGGTAAATATATAGAATTGGAAAATTTAAAGATCGTTTTTGGAGGAACCATAAAAATATAACATCTTCCAATTAAGGATTTTGTGTCGCTTTAACAGTTTTCCGCCTTCTGTAAAATCGTAACAGAAATTTTCCGTCTTCTGTAAAATCGTGACAGAAAAATTACACGATTTTACACAATCAATTTCAAAAACGGAAAACTATTAAAGCGGCACAAAATCCTGAATTGGAAGACTGTATTTTTATGGTTTCTCCAAAAACGATCCTTAAATTTTCCAATTCTATATATTTGCCACCAAACACCACTGGACTAAACCAGAATTTCAAATTAAATTTTGTTGCAAAAACTAGAATGGTTTCAAAGTCTGAATTTTGGGAATATTTTAAAAGCAGGTGAAGGATGGCTAAGACAGTTTAAAGAACGGTTTTGGTATAAGAAAATTAAAAATATAAGGAGAGCGATTATCTTGTACGGAATCTATCGAACCTTTAAACGAAAATTATTCTATAAATAATTTTAATATAGTTAAAAACATCGCCAAACAGTGTCATTGCAACTTCTGTTCCCATAGAAACAGGTATTTCTATAGCACCACGAACAGCTCTGAATAATATAGACAACTTAATTGGTTATGCAGAGCAGCAAAATTTTAAATTAGATAACAGTTCGCTTCTAAGAAATGTAAGAAATAATGTATTAAATGATATAAATAAGAATTAATTTATTAAAACATTGCTTTTTCCTCTATTAAAAAAAATTATACCTATATTTTCAATTAAAATAATTGCTGTGCGATAATCTGAACTTTTGATAATCCGAACACTGAAATTCAAAAATTTGCGTTCGGATTAAAGTTCTAATTTTTTCGTTTGTTAAATTACTTGGATGTAAAATACCTGATCTAGATGATGCTAAATTATCGTACTAGTCTTCTATTGAAGTCAAATTTGGGCATAATCTCTAAAAGTAAATGATCTGTATATACAAATAATGTCTTTGATTGCATTAATTTATTTCTAATTTTTACTCGATCTGATTCAATTGCCTTGTCGATAAGTGTAAATGAAATATTAAAATTATCATTAATTTTAATTTGTTGATTCATGGTATTAATTATTTGCTGATTGTTTGTATCAACAGTATTTAAATGTTCTTCTATATCGTGCCTGTCATTGTAATCCATTGTCCCGGATACACATTTCAAAACATTACCCCCTAAATTAACCAATCCTCGTCTGTGTCTCTGTAAAACAACTGTCTTAATTTGATTTCTAACACTTTCTAACACATTTGGTTCAATGAGAATTGTTTCAAATTATTTAAGTAGTTGTTCAAATTCCAGTGTGTTAATTATTTGTTCTAGTTTGTAAGTTATTTCGAAATTATTTGTAAGTTATTTGTTTGGATACATAATTTGTAGTACAATGTCAAATTGATTTGCTATTTCTACTTCGCCCATTTGAATTTTGCGTTGCCTGATACAAAAGTAATTTTCTCAATTATTAGGGTTTATTGAGCCGGTTAGAATTAGAATTCCTATTGTTAATATTAGCTGAAAATTTAAAAGATCTTTTAATAATATTTTCATGAACATTTCTAATTTGTATTTTCTAAACTTAGGTTGTTGTTTATGTCTAACTGATTTATAGTTTTAGATATATCCCTCTTTTCTCTCCTACTTGTAATCTTCTATTGTTTTATTAAATGCTTTTTAATTAACTTAGTCGTATCTGTCTCTTTCTCTGTCACACAAGTTTCTTATATTAAGTTTTAAGATAAACAAATTAGATATGTGGTATGGTGTAGTGAGTAAGCCACCAGCCTCAGAGATATTCAACTCGGGTTCAAATAAGGATTGAAATTTTAAATTAATATTATAAATTATTAAATAAATTTTTTTTCTATTTCTTTTCATATAAAAAATTACTGAATAAATAAATAAATATAGACTTGTCTTATCAAGTATTATCAAATTTCTGTAATTTTAATTTGATGACATTTAATAACAACATTTCTTCATTTTTATTTATTTAGTAATTTCTTACAAAATTTATAAAATTCATTTAAAATTTTAGCATATTGATTGATATAAAAAAAAATGTTTATATAAAAATTAATATAATTTTAAAAAAATATTACTGAGACTATCAGGATTTAAGCCACAGTTAAATTGTTTTGAAACTGGCGACCTAACGACTGCACCTAGCCATGCATCGAATTTGTGTCTCGTAATAATTATTATACCATAGCATAGAAAAATTTTCTTAATTTCTTTTCTTTGAGTATATTTTTTTATTTTAATATTTTTCTTTGTCGTTTCCTTTGTGTCGAGAGAGAGTTTTTTATATTTTCATTTTCATTACCTCTGATATGAGAGCAATAATAAAATATATCTAAGCAGACAGACGAAGGAAAAGAAAGTAAAAAAAAAGAAATGGTTGGTCTGTAAAATTAGCAAAAAAGTGGAAAAATCAACAGATTCAGCGAAAATTAAATGAAAGAAGTAATTAGGTAAGCGATATTTTTCCTTTGTTTACGATTAATCGATTAATAGTAAAAATTTGCACGATTATAAGTTTATTGGCCAGTGAAATATACAAAAGATTATTTACATTTGAAGAAAATAATATAATAATACACCAAGAAGAATTAAATGTTGAAGAAGAATCTGGTGAATCTGGACGTGAATCTGAATTTATATAAATTTACAAAAACAAAATAATAAAAATATTAATTAGCCATTTATTACGTAAATTTACCAAAAAAAAAAATTGATCAAAATAATCATTAGGCATTTGTTAGGTAAATTTAACTAGAAAAGAATTTGGGTTGTTTTTATGTGGTTCACTAGAGATTTCAAATTAATCGGCTTAACGATTATATTGAAATATTCAAAAATTTACAAATGTTCTATTCAACAAAGTGAGGTCTCAAAATGAGTACTAAAACAATAGAATAATTTTATAACACGATTCAAATATAATCTTTATTGAAGTAGAATTTAAAAAAAACAAGAGCATTTAACATATCCGTATTCAAACGACTTCTAATTTTGGTCATAAAATTTGCAGAAACAGAAAAGGCTTGTTCACTTTTTGTTGAAGTTGGTTTTGGAACCATCAAAAAAGAATCAATAGTTTTTTGCCATTTATATAAATTCATTGATTGAGATGGTTTCCAGTTGAAAAATACTCTAAATGTTATTAATAATAAATTTTATTAACCTATTATTTTAAATCTATTAATTTTAAATTTTATTGCTAAGTTATGGTTAGATAATTAGAACTTAATGATTTATCAATTTCCTTTTAATTTAGTATTACGAAGGACTAATAACTGCAATTCTTAAAATTATTTGATTTGTAATTAATAATCTAACATTTTTGTCGCTAAACAGTGATTTGAATATACATACTTTACTTATTCAAATAAATTGTTTGAATTTTAAATAATTTTTTTAACTTTACTAATTAATCTATGGATTTTCCATGTGATTTTTTTTTTTTGTAATTTATGGAAACATTTAATATGAACTAGTATATGTAATTAAGACAGTGTGTGGTGCATTAGGTACTTAGACCAACACCGATTTCTAGTAGGGGTTCCCCTACTAGACATCGATGTTGGTCTAAGTTTAAGCAGCTTAGACCAACATCTAAGCTGATTAAACATCTAAGCTGATTGTTATTGTAATTTTATTACTGGAAATGAGTACCAGTAATAAAATTACAATAAAAAGACTGAGAAAAATACTAACGGTCGAACAACAAATGTCTCACTAATTTAGCCAATAGCTTGTTCAATTAATGTTTATCCACTATAAAGATTTGGGCTATTGAAGAAGAGGTATATGTAATTATACTAATAATATTAAACTTTTATATTTATAATATTCATTCCATGCCCCATTGAAGAAGAGGTATATGTAATTATACTAATAATATTAAACTTTTATATTTATAATATTCATTCCATAATATTAGACTATAGATTTTTATAGTAATATTGATTCCATAATATTAGAATATGTACAATAGATTTTTTTCTTAGTTTAGTTTGATTTAACAAATAGAAAATTTACATTTTTCGCACGTGATCTGTATTTTAATTTTAATCATCCAACAACATTTTTGTTTACGAAATTCCAAATTAATTTTCTAATTGTTATGTTTATGTTTGTTTTAAATTACCGTATGTACTATAATAAATTTTATTCAACTTTTATTTATTTATAATATGGAATCAGATACTTGTATTAAGAATACGAAGTAATAAGTTTATTGTAAAATTTTAGTTAATTCCATCTTAAATAAACTTAATTTATATTATATTTATAATAATTGCATTTTTATTAATAAATATTTTTATCTTTTAATTTTAGTACCTGTTCTTTTTGTATAAAAATAATAAGATTTGTCAGTTTTTTTAAACCAAACTAAGCTCATAAACAGTAAACTTAATCAAACATAGTTCATTAAAATATGCATAAGAGCCTTTAAAACTATTTTTAGTTCTACGCCAGCTAAAATAGTCAGCCATTCCCTAATGCCAGCGTAGGCCAAGTAGTATGTAATAGAAAATAGATGGAGAAGATATAAAATTATGATATTGAAGCCTGGCCGGATATAGACCTCTTTTTCTTTGCAAACCAACGTGGCAAATTGTAATTTTGAGCGGACTAGGCTTAAAATTAATCCCAGGCATTGTTTTGTTAGGAAATATAAAATCTAGGCGTAATCAAATTTAAATTAGGTGAAAATTAAATTTAAGTAAAAAAAAATATTTAGGTAAAAATGGGATCTAGCTAACAATTAAATTTAAGGGAAAAAATAAAACATAGGTAAAATAATTAATTTTGGTTAATTTGCTGGAAAAAATAATGTTTTTTAGGTAAAAACAAAGAAAAAAATTATGTTAAATAAATATAGTTTAATGAAATAAAATTAAAAACTATATTTAAGGATAGTAATCTTTCAAAACTCGATTAGCTAACTCGTCACGATTATTTTTTGTATTAATTTCTACAAAATCTCATATTTTCTTGACCATAACCAACTTCCTGACAAAAAAAAAAATTATAAATAATCCTTTTAAATTAAATAATTTTTTCCCCTTGTTCACCCCATTGTAGAGCATAGAGCATAGTATCGAGTATCTGCACTTGAAGTGTTGACATTTTGTATTGCAATTTGGACCTACTAATTTTTTTTATATGGATTCCGATGTTAATATTCAATACTGTTATTATTGGCAATCAATCTTAATTTAATATTTAAATTAAATACAATCATTAAAATTTGGTGCAATAAATAAATTTAATATTTTCAATTTAATAGTAACAATATTTTACTTGGAGCTCTTAAAAAAAGGAAAAAAGCCAACCCTGTAAAAAACAATTTAAGTTGTCATTTTGCGATGTCACACAATATTTTAAATGAAATTAAAATACAAATTAATGAAATAAAAACTTAAATTTTGTTAATTATGTCGATTTTATTTCATGTGTAGTAAAATATTTTAGGAAAACCCTTAAAACAAAGAGGTAAATAATATAGCTGTGTAAAAAAATCTTGTTTTCTTCAACAAAATGGGATTCACAGTTTAGAGTGATGCACTGTTTTTTAAATTTAGTTCATTATCCTGAATTAGGTTCCTTAATCTTATTCATGCAAAATATTCTTTATCACAAACTAATTTTTATTCAATAATAATTTCTTTTAATCGTTTTAACAAAATTTTCTTACTAAACTTAACGTTATATTTCAATTATTTGACGTCAAATGACAATCTGATTTTGACAACATGGTTTTGTTAGACAGAGAACTACCTCAAAACGTGTCTTCGTATACACTTTTTGGGTAAATTAAATTTTTAATCAGTTAGAAAGAAATAGAAGACCCACTCCATCTAAGTGAAAAGAGAGAGCACGAAAAAGATACCATAAATTTTATAGTAAAATATTTGACATAAAAATTCATAATAGAAAAAATATTATTTTTTAATAACAAAATATTAAATTCAGAGATTTTTTTTTGAAAAAAACAATTTTAAATCATATTTTAGTGAAAAATATTAATTTATTAATGTTAAAGAAGTATAGTTTTAAATAATATATTTCTCAGTATGTTTTAATTTAAAAAAAAATTTATTTATAACTCATAACTAAAACATAGTTTTAGGTTTACGCCAACATTGTAGAAAGGCTCTAAAATTTATAAATGTCTTAAATATTCTCGAAGGTAAAAATCATAATAAAATCATATAGAATTATAGTAAATAAATGATATATTATGGTATCAAAAAAAGTCAAAATATCAAGCAAAATTTTTTGGTTTGAATAAAAAAACTAATAAAGCTTCTGCATAATAGGATTTGAAATGTTTTGTACCATGTTTGGTAGATGTTTTGTTTAGCTTGTATAGTTATAGAAAACGAGTTGGAATAGCGTTAAAAAATGGACGTTGACTTTTTTTTGCTATTTAACTTTATTTATTGTACCTATTGTAAAGTAAAGGTTATTTTTTATGTTTCCTTTCTATAAATAAAATGTTGATGATATTGTAATACATACCTGATTATTCTTTTTACTATTACATTTGTAAAATTAAATATTGTATTCGTCATCATATTCTTAACATTATGAATTTTCTACTTTTAATAAATAAATATATTAAAAACTATGTTATAAAAAACTTGTTTCCGTAAAAAAAACATAAGCAACTAATCAATATTTGTTAATAAGCAATTTATAATAAAATTAATTAAGTTATTATTTTTACGAGGGCAGATTGATAATTACGTGGACTACCTGTGATGTAGGTAATGTACAGGTATGAAGTATAGGTATTTTTTACTTCTAAAATCATTTACTAGGCTATATTCAAGTATATATCAAATCTTTTCAGTGAATTTTTAAAATAAATCTCAGTGAATTTTTAAAAATGGATAAAAACGAATTTCGTGTTTTGATACGAGGGATGATTGATAATTACGTGTACTGACACAGAGAACACAGTATTTTTAAAATTAAATTTAAATATTGGTTTTTCTTTTCACTATTTTCAACATAGTTTTATCAACACATGAAATTCGTTTTTATCCATTTTAAAAACACACTGTGTTTGGCTTGTTTAAAAGACTGTTTCACGTAAACTAAATAAGATATCGACTTGAAATATTATATATAGGCTAGTAAATGATTTTAGAATTAAAAATACCTACTTCATACCTGCATCATAGGTAGTCCACGTAATTATCAATCTGTCCTCGTATATCTCCCGATTGTGGAAAATTAAAAGAATATGTTTATATGAATAAAAGAGATTAATTAAAAAAATCGCTGGACTTAACTTTCTTGTACAATACAATAATTTGCCAGATAAATATATAAATTTTAAATATAGACAAATAAATTGCCTAGAATTGTTAGAAGATACTTTACCTGAACAGTTTTCATGATAATAATTATACGAAGTTTACTTACTATTTCAGTACAGTTCCGAATAATTTGGTACAGAAAATTTCCTAAAAAATTTATTATTTATAGTTTAGTCCAACTATCCACCCACCAAAAACTTAATTCAATTTTACTTAATGATGTTTTGAAGTACTTAAGTTTTTTTTATTATTGAAGCAATCGGAATTATCATAAAAATGTATTGAGGTATTTTTGACGTATTCTCAAATGTTATAATTTAATTTATGTAGTTATTAATTGTTTTACACTTTTGACTGCTTTTTTGAAAGTTATTAGCATATAATTATATTAGATAAAAGCTACTTATAGAATTTTCTTCTTTTTACAAAATAACTTAAAAAGAAAATTAAATTTAAATATTGCCCTTTAAAAAAAATACTTAATTTAATATTAACATACCTATTAATGTATGATTGCATCTACAATTCTATTGTTTATTTATTTTTTATTAGAACATTCTCATAAATTTTTTGTTTAATATTTTTGATTATTTGTCACGTCATTAATGGAAACAATTCTTATATTGTTTTCTTTTTTTGCAGAAAATCTGAAAAGTATAAAAAGAGCTGAAAATAATATTTCCATTCAAAATTTTTTTTTAAACAAAAAAACTTCTATACTTTAAAAGTATTTGTTTTTACCTGCTTTAAATTTATTCTGCTGTCACTGCAATTATTATTACTATTTTTTTTAAGGTCAGTAACTGCATATATAATTGTGATGAATTAAAAATGATATTTTTTTTTATTAAAATATTCCCAAGAATAAGACATAAAGAAATAGTAAAATTTTTAATTGGTTTATTAAAATGTTAATGTTAGATTCTAAATCAGTTTTATACAGAGAGTCAAACCGAAATTTTTTACGTTCCGGTTTACGGTTACGTTCCTTATTTTTTTTTTTGGTTCGGTTTAACTCCGGTTTTAAATATTCTTATTGGTCCGGTTACGTTTCGGTTTAAAAATCAGTTCAAAACCGGTTTTTTTAGTTATTATTTATAAAAAAATATAACAAAAAATATCATTTTACGAAAAAAAACATTAATAAAAAACAGAGTGTACATTTAATATTTTTAAAAAATCAGTTTTATTGTGAAATTCAAAGTAAAATAAAAACATAACAAAATAAAAATAATACTATCAGTGTATCAGTTCAGTTATAACAAAAAAAATAAACTGAAAAGAAAAAACCATATATGTAAAATAAAATACTGTATTTTATAATATTAAAGATTATTATTTAATTTGCACATCAAAATGTTTTCCAAACTTGTTCATTTAAATTTGTTCTTCTTTCATTTAAATTTGATGAAAAGTTTAGTTCCACACTAACTTGTGTTGCTGGCACATCCAGTATAATTTTTGCAAGTTCTGCCAATTCGGGAGTAGAAGTACAGGTAACCCTCCTACAACGCAGTACAGATGCCGCTCAGTAATCCGATCGGAAAGTTTTGCAAATTATGTTCGGATTAAAAAATTGGTCGGATTAGTGAATGAAAATTTAAAGAGAAACAAACTATAGTAAACAAGTTAAATTTATTAATTTTTACTGTAAATAATTCAAAAAGAGATAAAAAATGTTGATTTAAAATTCTAATAGAACTTTAAATGTTGATTTAAAATTCTATTACGCATATTTCGTAATAATAAAATATCCTGTAGTGAAAAATGATGTTCCTCTGCAAATTGTATTAAATCATTAACGCTTTTCATAGCTGATGATGATGAAATATTACTCTCTGTCATTTCATCTACACCTTGCTCAGAGTTTTCGGGATCATTAATAGGAATATCTAGGTTCAACTGAGAATTAGTTTCATTATTGTCGTTTGAACCGTTTATATATTCAATAATTTCGTCATCATCTAAAATATCATAATTCACATTCTCGGAATTGGCTAATTGTGCAATATGATTTTCAATTATGTTCCTGTCAATGTTTTGATTTTCTCTTAATTGTTGAGCCAATTCAGAAAGAGGAACTAGATCTTCTTCTGTAAAATCATCTAAACTTAAATCATTTGGAATTAAAGCCTTCCAAGAATTTTTAATTGTTTGATTCTTTACCAAATTCCAACTATCAGCCAACATGAAAACTACATCTTTCAAATTAATTTCCTTTAGTTTCAAAGCTAAAGGTTTGAAACTAAAGGAAATTAATTTGAAAGATGTAGTTTTCATGTTTCAAAGCTTGCTTCATTTGCCAACAGCTCCATAATTAATTTCCTTCTGTAATGCATTTTAATTGAAAATATGACATGTTGATCCATGGGTTGAATTAATGCTGTGCAATTCGGTGGCAAAAAGAAAGTTTTAATCAAACCATCATCACTTTGCAAATCCATGACAGTATGATGACTTGGTGCATTATCTAATACCAAGACAGCAGATGGTGGTAAATTATTTGAAGCAGAGAATCTTCGAACTGATGTTACAAATTCTTCTTTAAACCAGGTTTCAAAAATATCCCTTGTCATCCATCCTTTTCCGGATGATTTGTAATACACTGGTAATTTTAAGTTTTTGAATGGTCTAGGGTTCTTAGATTTACCCAAAACAAGTAATTCAAGCCTATTTGATCCTGTTAAATTACAACACGGCATAAAAGTTATTCGATTCTTTAAGTTCTTTCTACCCGGAGCTGTTTTTTCATGGTGAAGCACAAGTGTTTTACTTTGGTACTGTTTCCAAAATAAAGTCGATTCATCCGCATTATAAATTTGATCACCATTCAGATTCATATCAGCTATTATTTTTTTTAATTTTTCAATGCATGGTTGAATCGATGTATCATCATTTGAAAGTTTTTCTCCCGATAATTTCAAATATCTTAAACCATACCTTTTTTTAAATCGAGTGCACCATCCGTCACTAGCAACAAATTTGTTGTCTGGTTCTAATTTAGCTTTAAATAAAATAGCCTTTGATTTTAACAGTTCATTGGATACAGGATCATGACTTGATCTTCTTTGTAAGAACCAGAGAAAGAGTGCCTCTTCCGTCTTGGGATTTTTACATGGTTTCAAAGTCTTCCTATTTTTTAAATTTGTACTTCCATAACTAATAATTTTTCGAATTTCTTCCTTCTTCTTCTTAATGTCAAAAATAGTGGTCTTTCCTATATTAAATTTATTTGCAATACTTGCATGTGTTTCACCTTTTTCCAATGCTTGCAGAATTTTTTCCTTTTCTTGTAATGAGAGCATTATATGTTTTCGCTTCATGGTTTGACAGAAAGTAATAATAACAATAAATAATATTAATATCACATATGTACTACGAAAAATCATAGATGATGTGAAAATATTAAAATTTAATACAATAACTGAGTGGTCTAACTAATATGCTCTTTTTTATTTTACTTAATTTTTTTTTTACCCGCTTCTTAATCCGATTGAGTTCGGATTATCGCATAGTCGGATTAACGGGTAGTCGGATTATTTGGCGGTCGGATTACTGAGCGGCATCTGTACTTCTATAACGCGTTTTCGCTACAACGCGGCTACAAAATGCGGAAATTTTCCTACAACGCGATTTTCGTGTAAATTTTTTTATAATGCAATTTTATTTAAGAAAAAGGGTTTTCCCCGTAAATAAAATTACAGAAAATGAGGTTTTTATTTATTAAATTTTTCAAAATATTAAGTAGATAAGTAAATTTGAAATTCCATTTTTATTTTATTTTATTTTGTTTTTGTTTTTGTTTCAATAAATGAAGTATGTATTTTGAAATTATGTTGTTTTGACTCAATAAATAATTACAAAAATTTACTAAGTATATATAAATACAAAAATTTATTAAGTACAAAAAACCAATTTGTACTTAATAAATTTACACTTTGGAACAAAACTCGGATTTTTGTATGAAATTAATGCCTCCTACAACGCGATTTCTTACAACGCGTAATTTCTTAGGAACCTATTAACCGCGTTGTAGGCGGGTTACCTGTAATTCTTATTTTCCAATAATGTAAAACATCTGTGCTGGGTGGTTCCCGAGAAGGTGTAAAACTATTTATTTGTAAATTAAGTTTCGCCATTTTATGTTCACTTTCGTGATTGATGTAATTTAAGTAGTAATTTATTTCCATTTCTTTTTCTGCGAGAAACTTATCCAATTCAGATACACCATTAGCACTCTCAGTGTTTGGCTGGCTTAAAACAATTTTTGATTCTATTATTGGAGTAAATATTTTTAAATAAAATTTAATTGGCCCACTTTAATTAGAAGTGCACCTGCAGTATCGTTTTGAGGTGGTGTCAACAATAATTTATAGCGCGGGTCTAAATACAAAGCGACTAGAATGTAATCTTTCTCAAGCAAATTTATTTCTTCTTGGCTGAGAGGTGTATTAATTTTGAAAATTTCTAATTTTAGCTCTAGCCATACTTCATAAAAATTACCAAGGAGTTATTGCTCACTTTGTAGCTTTAGTGTAGCAATTTTTAATGGTTTAAAAACTGCAATAAACTCTTCAACAAACTTCCAATCTCCATCCAATTTTATTCAAAAGAACAATGCATGGAATTCTGTTTTTCATCAAATTTTCACAATTTTTTTTTCAGAAATTTTACACTAGCGGAACGAAAAAGAACGAAATTAACCGATAAAAAATACTTCTCCGGTTACGGTTATGGTTCACTTGTATTTTATTATATCGATTCCGTTTCGGTTTTCGGTTCATAAAATATAGTGGTTTTTTCGGTTCCGTTCCGGTTTCACTTCTGGTTTTATATAATAATTCTAATTTAATTGAAATGATTTTATGTTAAAAACGAGAAATTAAAGAAGAAATAGACGACTGGTAGTTAATCTTATTTTATTTATTTGAATAATTAAATTAGTATTTCGATTCTTTGTAGCAAAATTAAAAAGAGACTTAATATGTACACATTTTTAACTTATTTTTAATTTCATAAATATCTCGAAATCAATAATCAACTACTCTGGCTTATAAATGTTTGCCATGTTTGTGCTATATAACAACATGAAAAAAGTAAAAATTTCCTATTTCCATATTAGATAATATTACCTTGAAAATATTTTATTTAGCTGTTTGTAATAAATTATAAAAATAACCAATTACTTGTTTCTGCTTTGTAATAGATAGTTGCTGTCTACACCAACCACATAAATAATAATAAATAAAAGGATTGCTGGTCGAAATTTTCGCGTTTTGCACTATAATCTTTTCTTTATTGTATTTTTCTTACACTACTTTTTATTGTATTTTTCTAAACACAAAGCAAAAAAGGGTTCTCAAAGGGTTAATAATACAACTTTTTTAATTAAACATTTTCATAATTTTTAGATTAGCAATGAGAAAGTAAAAAAGATATCAGCCTACAGATATATTAGATTCTCGGAAAAAGAAAACAATCTGAGACTGTTTCCATTTATGACGTCAATATTATTAGAACAAACAAATGCCTAAGTTTTTTATTGCCGAATATTATTTAATTGAATTTTTCGATACATAATAGGACAAGAAGAAGTTAAATGACTTAGGTCGGATTTTTAATAACAAATAAAATAATATGTCACAATGCGGGAAAAATGGTAAAATTCCCATACGAAAATATAATTACTTATATTTTTATTTTATTATGGGAATTTTAATATGACAGAAAAGAACAGCAAATTTATCGTCGACAATTTTTTTTGTAAGGGATATTTTATTTTGTTCATTTTATCGCAGATAATTTTTGTGAAAGGGAAATTTTCTTAATTTTATTAGCGATACTTTTTTTTTAATTTTCCGAGAAGTACGGTAACTTTGCTGTAACACGGTAGTTAGTTTCTAAGAAAATGCCGTGTTGTAGGAGAGTACGATCAAGTACAAAAAGAGGTGTTACGTTCCAAAACATTTTCTTGTTAAAATTTCATAAACTAACTTCATTTTTATTTTACGCGGAATGAATTAAATATATCATATGTTCAAAATCTTATGGAAATTAGTCAAATGTCACTCTATAAATATAGATTTTAATTTAAAATTTCATTATTGTTGTCAAAACTACAAATTATTATATTAATTATATTCATTCAAAACATTTGACAAATTTCGATATGATTTTGACCATATGATATATTTCCCTGCCAAATACATAAAATTTCGCAATGATCTACTTTTCCTAATGTAAAATTATAATATATTATTTCTTTCTCGCTTCCCTTCTTATGCGATCTACAACTTATTTTATTTGAAAAAAAATTTCAACTAACGAATTTTAATTTCAACTGTTATATGATTTACTCTCCAAGGACCATCGGAATTATCACTTCATAAATTTTTACATGTATGTACATATTTGTTTCTAACCGTCTTTAAATTCTATAGTATACCTCCTGGTAGCCATTTAGGAAATATAAATCAAGACTACGAGCCTCTGTCTTTGCTTCTTCTGCAAAAATATACCTCAGACACATGCCACGTTTTAAATACATATATAATTTCGGTCGCGCCGCCCCAAGCTGCTGCCTTATTTTTCTTTTATTACTTGTTACCATCAGTGCTTGTAAAGAGCGTGTTGGATGAAAGTGTTAAATAGTTTACAACGACTGCTAGCACAAGAATCATAATGTAAATTTAATGTAAACCGGTTTTTTCTGAAAAATATTCTATACAAAATTAAATTTTTGTTCAACCCTGTTTACAATATTGTACAATATTTATTATAGCACAATTTAGTTGTTTGAAGACCGCGTTTCCGATAAGTAGTGTAGCGCGATGTATTTCGCAAATTAAATTATAATTGTTTTAAATTTGGTTTGTTGTGATTACTGGTTCTTTTATCTAAAGTTATGTTGCTCTTTTTGCATTATTGTATTTAAAAAAAGGAAATTTATATTCTCTATTTTGTCTATTATAGCGCATGATATATAAGATCGTTTCGTTGTATGTTTTTTCGTGCTTTTGATTACTTGTAGCCTTAAACTTAAACTCAAGTGTAAATTTTTTTTATGTTTTGTTGTATTTTTTCTGTTCAGTAATTCAGTCAGTGGTTGTTTTTTTATATACTATGTGTTATTGCGCTTTATATACATATGTGTATATATAATAGAAATCATGCTAAGATGCAAAATAATATATATTTTGCATCTTAGCATGATAAAAAGTATTATGATGAATGAAAAGTATTATGATGAATGAATTTTCCAGATAATTGAAATAATTTACAAATCTTGATGCAATTAATATTAAAGATTATTCAATAATAAATATTATTTTGTCTACTTAATATATAATTAATACTATTTTTATGTAATTAAATTAAATTTCTTTCTTTTTCATTGCAGTATAACAAAATTTTACAAAAATCAACTTTAAAAATTATTAATAATAAAAAATTATTAGTAATTTGAAATGAAATAATTATACCCAAATATTTTCATATTAAGTCATTGACCAGATAACAAAAAAAAATAAAACAGGATTAAAAATATTAAAACAAATGCAGACAGCAGCAAATACAGACCACAAAAAACTGCATAAAAAGGACATAAATATTAAGAAAAGACCAAAAAAATATTTATGGAATTTTTTTAAAACGGCGGAAATTTAATTAAAGTTATTAACAAATTATTTAACTTCAATAATTTCCACAAAAAATTAAATAAATAAATATTTTGCAATATAAAAAATTATGTTTACGTAATGGATAAAACATAAAAATAATATAATAAAAACAAAATTAATTGAACATAATTGTGAAAATAAAATGATAAAATAATTAACTTTTGTAACGTAAACAGAATAAATATTAATATTTGCCACGTTATGAACTATAAAGTTTTTAAAAATGTGTGACAAAAAAAAAATAATGTATTTAAAATAACAAATTTTTTTTTCATAAATTGATTTTATTTTATATTTATTGTTTCTGTAACACTTGTTAATTTAGAAAAGTTTTTTCGAATATCTTATTAGTTTTACATTTAGTTCGATATTTAAATGCTAATAATTTACAATTTCTTAATTTACGAAAATTTGTATTCTACAAATTGTATTTAAAAAAAGTTAGTAATAATAAAAGTGGTTTTTATTTATAAAAAAAATGACGAACTTAAATATATCAAGAATGTTTCGAGGTAAATTTCGTTCGAATACTTGTCGAATTGTTATATTAACATCAATTGTTTGGGTTATTATTGATTTAGTATTAATTGTTCATTATTCGGAATGTATTGGACGTGACGGATGGCGGTGTAAAAGAGCTGGTGAATATAATGTACAGGTTAGTTCAAAATGTATATATTTCCTTTAATTATTTACGATATATATTTTATTGACATATGTGCCTAAATATAATTTAGCAATAAATATCAATAATTATCATGATATAATAATTGTATCACTGCAATTATTTATAATAAAAATTGTCACTAAATTGCCACAATTACTCGTGAAGAGCCTCGTCTCTTCCTTAAAGAGCTCCTAACATTTTATTGCAATTTGAACGTACTAATTTTATATGGATTCCGAACCATAAATTTCTTTATAGCGAAGAAACTTAATTGCAACAATCTAGTGGTTTTATTAGTGAGACATTTGTTGTTAGCATTTTTCCCAGTCTTAAATTACATTTTATTATAATTTTATTACTGGTAATCATTTAAAGCTAGTAGACTTAGACTAACATCGATGACTTGGGGGGAGTTGAAACCAGTACCTAATGTATCACATCTTAAGCACACTGCCACTTAAGTCTTAAGCCACCTTAGTAGTGTGTAAATATTAATAGAATGTAAATGTAAACCGTAACACCGTATAAGTGTTTTGTTTGTTTGTGCCATTTATTAAACTTTTACTACGAATTCAGAAATATATAAAGGAATTTTAATTACCTTTAGAATACAACATTAGTTTTGAACACCATCCAACATATTAAATTACATATTATCATAAATGCAACACTTGCACTGAAAAATTGAATGTCTTTCCAATATTCTATCGGCATATTTGCGATTTTGGAGAATATTTACTATTCCAAATCGAAGTTTGGCAATAAAAGATACTTGGCAAAAAGCGTATAATGCTGCCTAGTGCACCCTTAGTAAATTTTTTATCGCTACCTTAAAGTTTTCGATTATTTATAACGAATGAATTTTGCGATATAAATTAGTTAATAATCAAAGTACTTAGTCACAAAAACTAATTTATTGATATGCAGAAATATATTAACTTTAAAAATTGAAAGATCTTTGGTTTCGAAATTTAATATATTTATTTTTATATATAGAAGGTGATAGATAGATTGTGATAATCGTACTTATACAAAGTCTAAGTACTCTTATCACAAGTAAGTATACTATTAAATTTCAACAATTTTATGCTATATATATTTATATTATATAATTCGGGATACTGGACATTTTATTTATTTGCTTATCATATATGATGTCTTAGTTTAAGACAATTTGGGATGAAATTTTGAGAAAGTTTGGGGTTTAACATTTATTTATTTATTTATTGTAGTTTGTGCTAATATTAATTAATAGAGTTTCATGTAAAATTAGAAGTAAATTATTTAGAAACAAAACAAATCTTACTACTTACACAAATTTACAGAAATGTTATTTTCTTGTTAGTTCATTTTTGTGTTTTTGAAAACTTTTAAACTGCTTCATTTTCTGTTGTTTTTAAATATAATAGTGGAATTTAACAGCGTCTTGCATAGTCTATTTATTGTAATATATTTGGAAAAAATTTTATTACCCCAAAATAATTCATGTTATTTAAAGATCAACTTAAAGTTAAATTGACTTTTCACTAAACCAAAATTAATTTCGGAAAACAAACTAGAAAATAACTAAAATTTTATTAGAAGAAATTTAATTAACATAAATTTTAATTAGTGTATATTATATGGACGAGTTAAGTATTCATTTTATTTTAATTTAATTTAAACATTCACGATATTAATTTTATTGTAATTTAATTTGAACATCAAATTATCTCAAAAAAATGTAATTTTTTTAGTGCGGCTTATTTTTACCGTATTCAGTTCTGCTTCTTACGAATTAAGCCTGAATTATGTCAGTATTTTATGTCATACGCAACCAAAATTATTAAACCACAAATTCTACTATCTATAAGTGCGTAACTCTAATAGGAATTTCACTGGTTACTTCTTGATAAAATGGTTTAGTTATCAGTCTTTGAATTTTGTATTAATAGAAGAGAGATAAAAGAACGATCGAAGTTTAGGTAATCATCAATTTGAAAATTCTTGACCAAGTTAACATTAACTTGCGTCATAATGTTTAATGCTTAATGAACTTTTAAATTTTTGCATGCAATCTATTCTAAGATATTTCTATTTTATAAATTACGGTCAATAGCAATCCACTATAAAATATGATTAAAAACATTTTTTATTTGCTCGCTAAGATTCTCTAAAAACAAAATATAAAATCTATATACATCTTTACTGTTTAATCATCATCTGCTAAGATAAATGCCATGACATATATTTTATTGCTTATGTTTTATATACTACTTTATATTTTAAAATACTTATTATATTTATTATGTTTCTGTTATATTTTTTTTATAAAGTGATAAGGAAATTCTGCTAAAAGTATTTTAATTTATGAAATTCATAAAAGTTAAATATGAAAGTAATAAAAATTAGATTACAAATTATAATTAATGAAGAAAGAATTTTAATATAAATATTTACTAAATTTATAGAATTTGATATAATAAATAAAAAATTTTATACTGTAATTATATATATTTACCATAATAAATATTATAGACTGGAAATTTCACTTATACTTATAATTTTTTGGAATTGAATTAATTTTTTAATTTTTATATTACAATTGTGTTACCTCATCTTATAATTTCCTATTTCATTTGTAAATTCATAGAATTTGATATTTAATATAGTGAAACTTATCGATAAGAGTTCTAAATTATAAAAAATACTCGAGGGGTTTTCAAATACCAAATTAAAACAAGAACCACGAAGTGATCAAAGTGATAACTTATATAAAACAACAACCATGAAGTGATCAAATCTACTTATTTTTGTTTCAATTATAATATGGAAGCCGCCATTCGTAAAAAATGTTTGGTAATAAATAAATTCTGATAATAAATTTGTCTTAAATAAATTGCAGTTCGAGGTAAAAATAAATAAGAGAAACTGATAGTATAATAAAAGAGAGTGGAAGTTGACTCGATAGTTCAAAATTAAGTTGACTTGAATTACTGCATAAATTTTAGTATACTAATTAAGATTTTTTTACCTTCAATTTTAAAAATTGTATGAGATATGGATTTGTGTACATCGCTTGATTATAAAAATATTGTATTTATTTGCAATTTCTTGCACCATTCTTCTATATTTTTGATTTAAACATTTAATTATAAATAAACGTAAAGAAGAATGTTGCAAGAAATTGCAAATAAATACAATATTTCTAAGCAGGCAAAACCTGTCGCCCAATTACTTTTTTAGCAAAAAGTAATTTTGGCGACGAATCGATAATTTTCAAAAACATACAATGATAAAAACATTTTATGGATGTGGCCGAAAACGTAAGAGCCCTGTGTAGGATGATTGCAGCGTTTACTTAGAAAGTCTGGAAGAAAAACAAAAAAACGTTCGCAATTAGACGTATCAGTGCCGACAATTCGTAGGAGATTCAGGGTCGTTATATTAAATTCTTATGTCCCAAAAAGGAGAATGGATTTACCCTGCAAATTTAATGAAACGACTAGAACTGGCTCATGCATATATTAATATTCTACCACAATTTTGGCAAAAAGTAATTTGGGCGACGAATTGAAATTTGAAATTATGAATCCAAAAAAAGGCTGAAGAGTAATTTTTTGCACGCAGAAAAAAGGTCTAACATAATAATTTCTACAGTTCAAAGTTAATTTCTATTATGGTATGCTTAGTAATAATAAAAGTGGTTTTTATTTATAAAAAAAAAGGACGAACTTAAATATATCAAGAATGTTTCGAGGTAATTTTCGTTCGAATACTTGTCGATTTGTTATATTAACATCAATTGTTTGGGTTATTATTGATTTAGTATTAATTGTTCATTATTCGGAATGTATTGGACGTGACGGATGGCGGTGTAAAAGAGCTGGTGAAGATAATGTACAGGTTAGTTCAAAATGTAGATATATATTTTATTGACATATGTGCCTAAATATAATTTAGCAATCAATATCAATAATTATCATGATATAATAATTGTATCACTGCAATTATTTATAATAAAAATTGTCACTAAATTGCCACAACTACACAAATATTTAGTAGTCTTCTTCTCTTTGGCGGCACAGCTCGTGAAGAGCGTCGGCTCTCCCTTAAAGGGTCTCCTAACATTTTATTGCAATTTGGATCTATTAATTTTTTATGGATTTCGAACCATGAATTTCTTTATATCGAAGAAACTTAATTGCAATAAGCTAATGGTTTTATTAGTGAGATATTTGTTGTTAGCAAAAGTTCTCGACCGTTATCAATTTCCCAATCTTAAATTACATTTTATTATAATTTTATTGCTGCCACTCATTTAAATTTAATAAACTTAAGACCAACATCGATGTCTCGGCGGTTGTTGAAACCAGTACTTAATCCTTAAGCACACTACCACTTAAGTCTTAAGCCACCTTAGTAGTATGTAAATATTAATAGAATATAAATCACAGCTTAAGCACACTACCACTTAAGCCTTAAGCCACCTTAGTAGTATGTAAATATTAATAGAATATAAATGTAAACCGTAACACCGTATAAGTGTTTTGTATGTTTATCTCATTTAGTAAACTTTTACTAAGAAAACAGTAAAATATAAAGTAATTTTAAGTTACTTTTAGAATACTACATTAGTTTGAACACCATCCAACATATTAAATTACATATTATCAGATATGCAACACTTGCACTGAAAAATTGAATGTCTTTCCAATATTTTATCGGCATATTTGCGATTTTGGAGAATATTTACTATTTCAAATCGAAGTTTTGCAATAAAAGATACTTGGCAAAAAGCGTATAATGCTGCCTAGTGCACCCTTCTTAGTAAATTTTTTATCGCTACCTTAAAGTTTTCGATTATTTATAACGAATGAATTTTGCGATATAAATTAGTTAAAAATCAAAGTACTTAGTCACAAAAACTAATTTATTGATATGCAGAAATATATTAACTTTAAAAATTGAAAGATGTTTCGTTTCGAAATTTAATATATTTATTTTTATATATAGAAGGGGATAGATAGATTGTGATAATCTATCTTAGACTTTGTTATACAAAGTCTAAGTACTATTACCACAAGTAAGTAACTATTAAATTTCAAAAATTTTATGTTATATATACTTATATTATATAATTCGGGATACTGGATATTTTGTTTATTTGCTTATCATATTATATATGATGCCTTAGTTTAAGACAATTTGGGATGAAATTTTGAGAAAGTTTGGGGTTTTAAAATTTATTTATTTATTGTAGTTTGTGCTAATATTAATCGATAGAGTTTCATATAAAATTAATGTGTTCTTTAAAAAAAATATAATTCTTTTTAGAATTCCAATAAGTTGAACTTTCTTGAAATCAGGATGTCGTGAGATTTGTTAACAGACGTAAATTATTTAGAAATAAAAAATCCTACTACACAATTTACAGAAATTTAATTTTCTTCTAAGTTCATTTTTGTGTTTTTGAAAACTTTTAACCTGTTTCATTTTCTGTGTTTTTTAAATAAAGGGTTTTTCAATAAGAACATAACAATTTTGTATTTAAATAAAACACAGAATAATTAAGATATCGAGCTGAAATTTATTTCATATACAATACATATGTTACATTTAAGAATGGAATTCGATCTCGGCCATATGACAACCGCGAGCACGTTTGCTCTTAATAGTCTTCAACATGCCACGATAGCGATTTCCATTGACCGTAACATGGCAATCATTTTCATCGATGAAAAAATACGGTTCAATCACACCCCCAGCATGAAATCCACACCACACGGTTACTTTTTGTGGATGAAATGTAGTCTCTTGAAGCATATGTGGGTTTGTTGCTGACCAAAAACGCATATTTTGCTTGTTGACAACGCAATTTAGCCAGAAATGAGCTTCATCGCTGAAGATGATTTTTCGATGAAATTCATTATTTTCTTCAAACTTTTGCAATCGAATAAGTTTCGGCGCTTCAAATAATCAAGAGGCTTCAGTTCTTGAGTTAATTTGATCCTGTAAGGGTGTAGGCCAAAATCTTTACGTAAAATTGTCCACAAAGTGTTTTGAGGGATTTCCAATTCCTGTAAACGGTGTGGAATCGACTGATTTGAAGCTCTTACGGCTGCGATATTTTCGGTACTCCGACCGGTGCGTTGTCTCACTGGCACAGGAACATTCAATAGTGAATATGTTAACTCGAATTTATCCACTATAGCACGCACAGCCTGTCTGTGCGTGCTATAGTGGATAATTATTACGACCGAAAATTGGAGTAAGCGCCCTTAAAGTTGCGACCACCAAAGTAATTTGGGCCACGAATTGAAATTTGAAAATATAAATCCAAAAAAAGGCTAAACAGTATTTATTTTGCACGCAAAAAGAACGTCTAAAATCATAATTTGTGCAGTTCAAAGTTAAGTTCTACTATAGCACGCACAGCCTGTCTGGTGGGACAATTATTGCGACCGAAAATTGGAGTAAGCGCCATTAAAGTTGCGACCACCAACTGAGAATTTTGGTAGTATTTTTTAATAATTTCCAAACGTTGCTCGTTTGTGAACTTCACCATAATAAAAATGTAAACTTTGACTAATGTTTTGACATTGACAGATCATAAAAAAAATTTAAGAGTACGTTCGTATTAAAATACAAAATTGTTATGTCCCTATTGAAAAACCCTTTATAATAGTGAAATTTAACAGCGTCTTGCATAGTCTATTTATTGTAATATATTTGGAAAAAATGTTATTACCACAAAATAATTCATGTTATTAGATCAAAACGAGTTAAATATTCATTTTATTTAAATTTAATTTAAACATTCACGATATTAATTTTATTATAATTTAATTTAAACATCAAATTATCTCAAAAAATTTGAATTATTTTAGTTGGGCTTATTTTTACCGTATTCAGTTTTGCTTCTTATGAATTTAGCCTGACTTATGTCAGTATTTTATGTCGTACGCAACCAAAAATATTAAACCACAATTTCTACTATCTATAAGGGCGTAACTCTAATAGGAATTGAACAGGTTATTGCCTGATAACATGGTTTGGTTATCAGTTTTTGAACTTTGTACTAATGGAAGAGAGATAAAAGAACAATCGAATTTTAGGCAATCATCAATTTGAAAATTCTTGACCAAATTAATATTAACGTATGTCATAATGTTTAATGCTTAATGACCTTTTAAATTTTTGCATGCAATCTATTCTAAGATATTTCTATTTTATAAATTACGGTCCATAGCAAACCACTATAAAATATGATTAAAAACATTTTTTATTTTCTCGCTAAGATTCTCTAAAAACAAAATATAAAATCTATATACATCTTTACTGTTTAATCATCATCTGCTAAGATAAATGCCATGACATATATTTTATTGCTTATGTTTTATATACTACTTTATATTTTAAAATACTTATTATATTTATTATGTTTCTGTTATATTTTTTTTATAAAGTGATAAGGAAATTCTGCTAAAAGTATTTTAATTTATGAAATTCATAAAAGTTAAATATGAAAGTAATAAAAATTAGATTACAAATTATAATTAATGAAGAAAGAATTTTAATATAAATATTTACTAAATTTATAGAATTTGATATAATAAATAAAAAATTTTATACTGTAATTATATATATTTACCATAATAAATATTATAGACTGGAAATTTCACTTATACTTATAATTTTTTGGAATTGAATTAATTTTTTAATTTTTATATTACAATTGTGTTACCTCATCTTATAATTTCCTATTTCATTTGTAAATTCATAGAATTTGATATTTAATATAGTGAAACTTATCGATAAGAGTTCTAAATTATAAAAAATACTCGAGGGGTTTTCAAATACCAAATTAAAACAAGAACCACGAAGTGATCAAAGTGATAACTTATATAAAACAACAACCATGAAGTGATCAAATCTACTTATTTTTGTTTCAATTATAATATGGAAGCCGCCATTCGTAAAAAATGTTTGGTAATAAATAAATTCTGATAATAAATTTGTCTTAAATAAATTGCAGTTCGAGGTAAAAATAAATAAGAGAAACTGATAGTATAATAAAAGAGAGTGGAAGTTGACTCGATAGTTCAAAATTAAGTTGACTTGAATTACTGCATAAATTTTAGTATACTAATTAAGATTTTTTTACCTTCAATTTTAAAAATTGTATGAGATATGGATTTGTGTACATCGCTTGATTATAAAAATATTGTATTTATTTGCAATTTCTTGCACCATTCTTCTATATTTTTGATTTAAACATTTAATTATAAATAAACGTAAAGAAGAATGTTGCAAGAAATTGCAAATAAATACAATATTTCTAAGCAGGCAAAACCTGTCGCCCAATTACTTTTTTAGCAAAAAGTAATTTTGGCGACGAATCGATAATTTTCAAAAACATACAATGATAAAAACATTTTATGGATGTGGCCGAAAACGTAAGAGCCCTGTGTAGGATGATTGCAGCGTTTACTTAGAAAGTCTGGAAGAAAAACAAAAAAACGTTCGCAATTAGACGTATCAGTGCCGACAATTCGTAGGAGATTCAGGGTCGTTATATTAAATTCTTATGTCCCAAAAAGGAGAATGGATTTACCCTGCAAATTTAATGAAACGACTAGAACTGGCTCATGCATATATTAATATTCTACCACAATTTTGGCAAAAAGTAATTTGGGCGACGAATTGAAATTTGAAATTATGAATCCAAAAAAAGGCTGAAGAGTAATTTTTTGCACGCAGAAAAAAGGTCTAACATAATAATTTCTACAGTTCAAAGTTAATTTCTATTATGGTATGCTTAGTAATAATAAAAGTGGTTTTTATTTATAAAAAAAATGACGAACTTAAATATATCAAGAATGTTTCGAGGTAATTTTCGTTCGAATACTTGTCGATTTGTTATATTAACATCAATTGTTTGGGTTATTATTGATTTAGTATTAATTGTTCATTATTCGGAATGTATTGGACGTGACGGATGGCGGTGTAAAAGAGCTGGTGAAGATAATGTACAGGTTAGTTCAAAATGTAGATATATATTTTATTGACATATGTGCCTAAATATAATTTAGCAATCAATATCAATAATTATCATGATATAATAATTGTATCACTGCAATTATTTATAATAAAAATTGTCACTAAATTGCCACAACTACACAAATATTTAGTAGTCTTCTTCTCTTTGGCGGCACAGCTCGTGAAGAGCGTCGGCTCTCCCTTAAAGGGTCTCCTAACATTTTATTGCAATTTGGATCTATTAATTTTTTATGGATTTCGAACCATGAATTTCTTTATATCGAAGAAACTTAATTGCAATAAGCTAATGGTTTTATTAGTGAGATATTTGTTGTTAGCAAAAGTTCTCGACCGTTATCAATTTCCCAATCTTAAATTACATTTTATTATAATTTTATTGCTGCCACTCATTTAAATTTAATAAACTTAAGACCAACATCGATGTCTCGGCGGTTGTTGAAACCAGTACTTAATCCTTAAGCACACTACCACTTAAGTCTTAAGCCACCTTAGTAGTATGTAAATATTAATAGAATATAAATCACAGCTTAAGCACACTACCACTTAAGCCTTAAGCCACCTTAGTAGTATGTAAATATTAATAGAATATAAATGTAAACCGTAACACCGTATAAGTGTTTTGTATGTTTATCTCATTTAGTAAACTTTTACTAAGAAAACAGTAAAATATAAAGTAATTTTAAGTTACTTTTAGAATACTACATTAGTTTGAACACCATCCAACATATTAAATTACATATTATCAGATATGCAACACTTGCACTGAAAAATTGAATGTCTTTCCAATATTCTATCGGCATATTTGCGATTTTGGAGAATATTTACTATTTCAAATCGAAGTTTTGCAATAAAAGATACTTGGCAAAAAGCGTATAATGCTGCCTAGTGCACCCTTCTTAGTAAATTTTTTATCGCTACCTTAAAGTTTTCGATTATTTATAACGAATGAATTTTGCGATATAAATTAGTTAAAAATCAAAGTACTTAGTCACAAAAACTAATTTATTGATATGCAGAAATATATTAACTTTAAAAATTGAAAGATGTTTCGTTTCGAAATTTAATATATTTATTTTTATATATAGAAGGGGATAGATAGATTGTGATAATCTATCTTAGACTTTGTTATACAAAGTCTAAGTACTATTACCACAAGTAAGTAACTATTAAATTTCAAAAATTTTATGTTATATATACTTATATTATATAATTCGGGATACTGGATATTTTGTTTATTTGCTTATCATATTATATATGATGCCTTAGTTTAAGACAATTTGGGATGAAATTTTGAGAAAGTTTGGGGTTTTAAAATTTATTTATTTATTGTAGTTTGTGCTAATATTAATCGATAGAGTTTCATATAAAATTAATGTGTTCTTTAAAAAAAATATAATTCTTTTTAGAATTCCAATAAGTTGAACTTTCTTGAAATCAGGATGTCGTGAGATTTGTTAACAGACGTAAATTATTTAGAAATAAAAAATCCTACTACACAATTTACAGAAATTTAATTTTCTTCTAAGTTCATTTTTGTGTTTTTGAAAACTTTTAACCTGTTTCATTTTCTGTGTTTTTTAAATAAAGGGTTTTTCAATAAGAACATAACAATTTTGTATTTAAATAAAACACAGAATAATTAAGATATCGAGCTGAAATTTATTTCATATACAATACATATGTTACATTTAAGAATGGAATTCGATCTCGGCCATATGACAACCGCGAGCACGTTTGCAGTGATCGATTCTTTGAAGCAAATTTTTCAACACTCTTACACAAATCGGCCGAAACCCCATAAGAAGAAATCCAACGGCGTTAAATCACACGAACGAGGTGGCCATTCGACCGGACCATTTCTCGAGATTATCCGATTACCGAACTTCCTCTTCAATAGATCAATTGTTTGATTAGCTATGTGGCACCATCTTGTTGAAACCACATATCACTGATGTCAATTCCATCCAATTCTGGCCAAAAATAGTCTTTCAACATGCCACGATAGCGATTTCCATTGACCGTAACATGGCAATCATTTTCATCGATGAAAAAATACGGTTCAATCACACCCCCAGCATGAAATCCACACCACACGGTCACTTTTTGTGGATGAAATGTAGTTTCTTGAAGCACATGTGGGTTTGTTGCTGACCAAAAACGCATATTTTGCTTGTTGACAAAGCAATTTAGCCAGAAATGTGCTTCATCGCTGAAGATGATTTTTCGATGAAATTCATTATTTTCTTCAAACTTTTGCAATCGAATAAGTTTCGGCGCTTCAAATAATCAAGAGGCTTCAGTTCTTGAGTTAATTTGATCCTGTAAGGGTGTAGGCCAAAATCTTTACGTAAAATTGTCCACAAAGTGTTTTGAGGGATTTCCAATTCCTGTAAACGGTGTGGAATCGACTGATTTGAAGCTCTTACGGCTGCGATATTTTCGGTACTCCGACCGGTGCGTTGTCTCACTGGCACAGGAACATTCAATAGTGAATATGTTAACTCGAATTTATCCACTATAGCACGCACAGCCTGTCTGTGCGTGCTATAGTGGATAATTATTACGACCGAAAATTGGAGTAAGCGCCCTTAAAGTTGCGACCACCAAAGTAATTTGGGCCACGAATTGAAATTTGAAAATATAAATCCAAAAAAAGGCTAAACAGTATTTATTTTGCACGCAAAAAGAACGTCTAAAATCATAATTTGTGCAGTTCAAAGTTAAGTTCTACTATAGCACGCACAGCCTGTCTGGTGGGACAATTATTGCGACCGAAAATTGGAGTAAGCGCCATTAAAGTTGCGACCACCAACTGAGAATTTTGGTAGTATTTTTTAATAATTTCCAAACGTTGCTCGTTTGTGAACTTCACCATAATAAAAATGTAAACTTTGACTAATGTTTTGACATTGACAGATCATAAAAAAAATTTAAGAGTACGTTCGTATTAAAATACAAAATTGTTATGTCCCTATTGAAAAACCCTTTATAATAGTGAAATTTAACAGCGTCTTGCATAGTCTATTTATTGTAATATATTTGGAAAAAATGTTATTACCACAAAATAATTCATGTTATTAGATCAAAACGAGTTAAATATTCATTTTATTTAAATTTAATTTAAACATTCACGATATTAATTTTATTATAATTTAATTTAAACATCAAATTATCTCAAAAAATTTGAATTTTTTTAGTTGGGCTTATTTTTACCGTATTCAGTTTTGCTTCTTATGAATTTAGCCTGACTTATGTCAGTATTTTATGTCGTACGCAACCAAAAATATTAAACCACAATTTCTACTATCTATAAGGGCGTAACTCTAATAGGAATTGAACAGGTTATTGCCTGATAACATGGTTTGGTTATCAGTTTTTGAACTTTGTACTAATGGAAGAGAGATAAAAGAAATATCGAATTTTAGGCAATCATCAATTTGAAAATTCTTGACCAAATTAATATTAACGTATGTCAATAATGTTTAATGCTTAATGACCTTTTACATTTTTGCATGCAATCTATTCTAAGATATTTCTATTTTATAAATTACGGTCCATAGCAAACCACTATAAAATATGATTAAAAACATTTTTTATTTTCTCGCTAAGATTCTCTAAAAACAAAATATAAAATCTATATACATCTTTACTGTTTAATCATCATCTGCTAAGATAAATGCCATGACATATATTTTATTGCTTATGTTTTATATACTACTTTATATTTTAAAATACTTATTATATTTATTATGTTTCTGTTATATTTTTTTTATAAAGTGATAAGGAAATTCTGCTAAAAGTATTTTAATTTATGAAATTCATAAAAGTTAAATATGAAAGTAATAAAAATTAGATTACAAATTATAATTAATGAAGAAAGAATTTTAATATAAATATTTACTAAATTTATAGAATTTGATATAATAAATAAAAAATTTTATACTGTAATTATATATATTTACCATATTAAATATTATAGACTGGAAATTTCACTTATACTTATAATTTTTTGTAATTGAATTAATTTTTTAATTTTTATATTACAATTGTGTTACCTCATCTTATAATTTCCTATTTCATTTGTAAATTCCTAGAATTTGATATTTAATATAGTGAAACTTATCGATAAGAGTTCTAAATTATAAAAAATACTCGCTTATTCGAGTGAGCACAATTTTTAGAAAGGTGCTTAAAATTATCTTATAGGGGTTTTCAAATAACAAATTTAACAATTTTTTATAGGGGTATAAAAGAAGAACCACGATATGATCAAAGTGATTACTTATATAAAACAACAACCACGAAGTGATCAAATCTACTTATTTTTTTCAATTATAATATGGATGCCGCCATTCGTAAGAAATGATTGGTAATATATTCTGATAATAAATTGTTGGGATTTGTCTTAAATTGCAATTACCTCGTAAAAATAAATAAGAGAAACTGATAGTATAATAAAAGAGAGTGGAAGTTGACTCGATAGTTCAAAATTAACTTGAGTCGAATTACTGCATAAATTTTAGTATACTAATTTCGATTTTTTGACCTTCAATTTTAACAATTGTCTGAGGTATGGATTTGTGAACATCTCTTAATTATAAATATTTAAACATTTATTTATAAATAAACGTAAAGAAGAATGTTGCAAGAAATTGCAAATAAATACAATATTTCTAAACAGGCAAAACCTGTCGCCCAGCAAAAAGTAATTTTGGCGACGAATCGCAAAAAGTAATTTTGGCGACGAATCGATAATTTTTAAAAACATACAATGATAAAAACATTTTATGGATGTGGCCGAAAACGTAAGAGCCCTGTGTAGGATGATTGCAGCGTTCACTTAGAAAGTCTGGAAGAAAAACAAAAAACGTTCGGAATTAGACGTATCAGTGCCGACAATTCGTAGGAGATTAAGGGTCGTTATATTAAATTCTTATGTCCCAAAAAGGAGACAATGGATTTCCCCTGCATATGAAACGACTAGAATTAGCTCATGCATATATTATATTCCACCAGAATTTTGGCAAAAAGTGATTTGGGCCATCAATTGAAATTTGAAATTATGAATCCAAAAAAAGGCTAAAGAGTATTTATTTCCAAAATTGTTTTAAGTGGTAAAACTAAACTTTACATATTTTGGGCAGAGATGCAGACTAAGTGAGGATATATATCAGCTGAAGTCATTCTAAGTATGTTGGCTAGAATGCCGGTTAGGCTAAAGCCAATAATTGAAAATAATACATGTCCCACAGGATTTTGAATTTTATTAAAAGATGGAAAACTAAATTTAAGTCAATTGCTCCCTAGTGTATATAACTAGTTTGAGCGAAAAAATAATCAATGTATATAAATTAATTTTATATGTAATAAATAATATGTTAATCAAATTTCAATCTCACTTAATTCCAAAATTCTTACAATTTTTTGAAGAAAACTAAGTTATAACAGTTGTTCTACATACACCGTAATGTAACCATTGAACTAATTCCGACTGCCATAAAAGAAATAAAAGTGAGACTGCGTATATATCAAATTTTATGACATATTAGCCAATTTTTGAGGTGTAGAAACTTTGTTTTAGGAATTTAAATAATTATTTATAGTAATGATCTAATATATTTTAGGAAATCAAATCTGTGATGATATTTTGTTTGAGGAAACTTAGTGCGAAATTAAAATGTCAATAGGGATTTATTTTATCATTTGAGCCGCTCAGAAGCCAATGATTAAGTCCATAAAATAAAAACTGAAGAAAACCTATGATTCTGAAAAAATTGAAATTAAGAATTCCCTTTTTTTAAATTATAGAATATTTTTTATAAAAAGAAATCTTCAAGGTGTAGGCTATAAAACTAAACAACTTATAAAATGACATACCTCAAAAAACTGAAAAATTTGTGGGAACAATGTCAAAAAATTGAAATTTTGTTAAATTTGTTTGGACTTATACTTTTTGGTTACTGAAAATTAATCAAAATTTTGCACAAAATATACAAAAAAAAAACATTTGCATTTGTTGTCATCACAAAGTAATTTGTTGTAGTACTTTTTAATTGTTCTTCATTGATATGGAAAAACACAACCAACGACAAAATATTTTAAAAACCAGAACATGGACTTAATCACCAGAACATGGACTTAATCAAAAAGTGGACTTAATCACATTGGCTTCTGAACGGCTTATTTATTGATTTACATGTATATTTATTCAAATTTATATTTTAACTTTGGTTTAATACAAATTTTCTCAGTTGAATGAAAATTACACACTTTCCGGAAGATGACTAACAAATAGACTTTAATATTTTGTTATTTTAATTTCATAATAAAACATTTCATTTTGTTTTCAGTTGGTGTGGAGAGATTAATTTTATTTTTTTTTAACCTGACAATAGAAATATTTTTATACATATGTATATATAATTCTTTTTTGGTAGATTTTTATAACTCAAAAACAAATTTTAATTTTTGCAATTTAGTGAAAGTAAATCTGTTCAAAGTATTTAAAAGCCGATATGGTGGACCTTTACTTGTATCGCTGATACGAGGTTCAAAAATTATGGTTGAAAGAATGCTTTACTCAAAGTGTTAAATTATTTTCCGTGTTTACAATTTTCAAATATTTTTCAATGTGTTAAAGTTATTAATTTAAATCCAAAATTTTAAAATGGAAGATATGTTTTTTAATATTTAAATTGTTTTAAGTTTTATTATTATTCATTACATATGATTTATTAAGTAAGTGTTTAATAGTTAACATAAATTTTACTGGGTTATAACATTGATTAAGAATAATACCAGATGTGTTTTTCTATATACTTTTTTTTGTACATTTTTTTTAGAAAAATTTAAATATTTTTGTACGAGTTAGTTGTATTGGTATCATCATACAATTCGTATTCATATCTATTATGATTGCATTTGTGAATAATATGTTTTCTTTATTTTTTCCTTTGATAAATACCCGAGATTACAAAAACAAATTATTTGACTCTATTTGCTGATGAGATATTTTTAATTTCTGTATTCGCATTTTTTTTTCTTTGGATATACATACCAGAGAAGAGAATAACAATCTTTCAAGGTATTTAAAATCCGATATGGTATCTATAATAGTTGACATAATTTTTACTGGGGTATAACCCAGATGTGTTTTTTATATAGTTTTTTTGTAAATTTTTTTTAATTTTTTTTATATTTTGGGATTACTTAGACGTATTGTGTCTCATCATACAACTCAAATTCATATCTCATATCTATTACGATTATATCTGTGAATAGTTTTTTTTTCTTTATTTTGTTCTCTGATAAATACCCGAGAATACAAAAACCAGTTATTTAATTGTAATTGATAATTAGATAATTTTCATTTCTGTGTTCGCATTTTTTTCCTTTGCATATTAATATCCAAGAGGAGAATAACAAACTTCGTACCTCTTAGGTCTATGCGAAAAATACTACAAAGGTAAAGCAGACTTACCACACTTTTGTCAAGAACTATGAAAGATTATTATTAGACACTTTGCCATGTGGTTTAAAATACCGTATCCAACTATAATTACGCGACAAAACAGCAGGCGTGGAGGGAAATTGCAGTAAATTAATGAAATTAAAAAAGGTAACAATTTGTAAAATAATTTACTTAGCGAAAACTATGTTTTTTTTTCTGTTAGGTGTAAATTTAAAATTTAAGTTTTCTTTCAAAGTAATTACAGTGTCATTCAAGTGAAATACTTTCAATATTTTATTTTATGTTATTTCATTTAAAATAGAATTTTACTGAAATAACTTCTGGGGTAAAGTGGACTTCAAATTGTATGATGTCCGCTTTATCCCTTACGGGAAGCGGACAATTTGTAACTATATTAAGAAAAAATTAATTAAATATTTAAAAATTAAGATACATGTTGTAAACTATTACAAGTTTTCTTTAATGTATTTATTTATCATATCAGTCAAATAATGTTAAACCAATTCCTTATGCATGAATCCTTATGAATGACATATTGTTTTGGTATATATTATTTTCCTGAACCCGACAAAAATTTAGTACATTGCTTAAAAATATTATAAAAATCTACAATAAGTAGTTCAGAAGAAAAATAAAAAAATAAATAAAGGGTGTTCCAATAGGAATGATAGAATTTAAAACTGTTATAATGGCGACACTATTTGTTGACATTTCTTATGTCATTTGTGGTCAGTAGGATATGGCATTTAATCATGGAAAGATGCACGCTTCAACAACGTTTAGAATTTGTTAAACTGTTTTATCAAAATAAGTTCTCATACTGAGTGAAATTTAAGAAGAATTCATGGACGACATTATTCAGTTAATCGACTCACTATTCATCGTATTGTAGACAAATTTGAAAGTGAATTTTCTTTACACGATACAACAGTATCAGTACAACAAAAACATGCACGCACGCAAGAGAATATTCATTTCGTAACAGTAAGTGTAAGAGAAAATCCAAATTTATCTGTTCCACGTCGTTCTCAACAATTAAATCTTTCTCAAACAACAAATGAAGCCATCACACCACCATAAACGTCGTTTATTTTCTGATTTTGGTCTTGAACAACTTGAAAATGATGAACATTTTATTTAGTGATGAAGCTCATTTTTGGTTAAATGGTTATGTAAACAAACAGAATTGCAGAACAAGAATTTGGAGTGATGAAAATCCCACGAAACTGTTCAGACACCATTACATTCAGATAAAGTCACTGTGCGGTGTACAATTTGATTGGTCCATACTTCTTTGAAGAAAATGGTCGAAGAGTAACAGTCAATGGAGAACAGAACAATGTTAAATGAATTTTTTTTTTCCTGCTGCAGTTGAGAATAATTTGGAAGATATGTGGTTTCAACAAGACAATGCCACCTGCCACACCGCCATCTTAACAATCGATATATTGAAAACAAAATTTGGTGATGAAATCTCAACAAATGATTGGATCATTTGTTGAGATTTCATCACCAAATTTTGTTTTCAATATATCGATTGTTAAGATGGCGGTGTGGCCATCACACGACCTGGAGGATAATTATCCATTAACTGGATAATTATCCTCCCAGGTCGTGTGATTTAACACCTTGCGATTTCTTGCTTTTGGATATATTTTATGTCACAAGTTTATGCTGCTAATAAAACAACAATTGAGCAATTAAATATCAATTAAAAATCAACATTGAACGTGCTATTGATGAAATACAGCCCAATTTATATGAAAAATTGATGAAAAATTGGGTTGACAGAATGCAGTACGTACGGAGAAGTCGTGGTGGTCATTTGAATGATACTATTTTACATACATAATAACATAATGTAACCGTTCAAATAAAAAAAAATGTGTCTCACTGAATAATACATATATGTATGTTTTTTTTTAATTTTTAAATTGTATGATCCGTATTGGAAAACCTTTTATAATATATAATTTCGACACATAAAATGTTTTAGTTCACTAGTGAAGACAATCAGGTAGGAAAATAATATACCAACAACAATATGTACTCATAAAGTTGATGTCTTCGTAGCATTTTTCGCATAGACCTAAAAGAGGCACGAAGATTGTTATTTTTCTCTCGGGTATTCATATGCAAAGGTAAAAAATGCGAACACAGAAATGAAAATTATCTCATCAGCAAATAGAGTTAAATAAATTGTTTTTGTATTCTCGGGTATTTATCAAAGAAAAAAATAAAGAAAGTAGGTATAAGATACAAATGCAATCGTAATAGATATGACTATGAATTGTATGATGAGACACAACTAAGTAATGCCAAAATATTTTTTTAAAAAAATGTACAAAAAAAAGTATTTAGAAAAACATCTGGTACTATTCTTAATCAATGGTTATACTTAAAAATTTACAAGTGGTAATTTAAAAAAAGTAATGTCACAAAGATATAATTATATTTATATATAAATTTGTTGAAAGAGGGAAGTCAACAGGTTAAAATTAAATTAAATTTTGAAAATTCAAAAATTTTATAAAGTATCTAAAATCAGATAGGTAGATCAGTTACTTTTCAAACTTTAGTTGATTAAGTACGATGTAACCCTGCTTCATTATTGACCTTTACTTTTCAAACTTAAGTACGATGTAACCCTGATTAAGTACGATGTAACCCTGCTTCATTATTGACCTTTACTTTTCAAACTTTAGTTGATTAAGTACGATGTAACCCTGCTTCATTATTATATTTCTTAATTAAGGCATTCACTGGCCAGGTCGCAAAAATAGACCGAAATATATACAGGATTTGCGATATATCTGCAACATTCGTAACAAGTTTCGCAAAACTCTTTGCAGAGAGTGAGTGTATAGACCACACTGGTCAGTAAAATATAAAATCGAAAACTGATATCAGCTAATTTTGTACCTATATATGTCTAAAGTTTAAATTAATTGTTTTATTTTCACTCACTGTTATTGTCAAGAAGACATGACAATATGTCTAGCATGAACACTTTTATCGTTTTATCTATCTGTTAAATATTTTGAACAGTTTGTATTTTGATGTTCTTAAATTTTATAAATTTATTTATGTATTCAATTTTTTTATAGGCACAAACCAAAAACATATTTCAGATATTAATTGACAGACAAAAAAATTTTTCAGAGATCAATTGATATTAAGAAATGCAGCATACTTTAGCTATATTGTAGTGAGAACGACATGTAGTTAGTAAAACCATGAACTCTTTATCAAACTATATGTATAATAATACATATTGAAATATACGCACGACGCATGGCTGCTTATATTTCAATTTGTATTATTTGCATAATTTTATAACTTCAATAATTGCGTAAAAGGTTCAAGAACACTGCTTGTATATAAGTTTCATATTGTCGGATAATTTAATTACCAAAATATTTAATTACAAAACCCAGAATTATCATGTGAAGTAGACCTTTGTGTTTTATTTAATAATTGGAGAGCAACAGTGGCCTTTGGAGTTCAATCAGTATTATAACATTTAGTACATAAATTAATAACACATATATATCTACTACTTCTGTAAATTTTATGATGCGGGAAGCCAAATTTTTCATTTAGGTGTCCATTAATTTAATGTAAAAAAATATATAATTTTTTTATTAGTCATAAAAATTTCCAATTCTATAGTGTATAAGTATAGTATAAATAGCAAATTTCTAAAATTAATAATTTAAATAACAATTTTCTTAAATTTCTAAAATTAACAATTTATGACAATTTTATTAAATATTTATGTTTACGTATTTATTTATTTGTGGCAAATGGAACTCTCAGCTGCTTACTGTCATTGATTAAGAATAATACCAGATGTGTTTTTTCTATATACTTTTTTTTGTACATTTTTTTTAGAAAAATTTAAATAATTTTGTACGAGTTAGTCAATTGGTATCATCATACAATTCGTATTGATATCTGTTATGATTGCATTTGTGAATAATATGTTTTCTTTATTTTTTCCTTTGATAAATACCCGAGGTTACAAAAACAAATGATTTAACTCTACTTGCTGATGAGATAGTTTTCATTTCTGTATTCGCATTTTTTTCCTTTGCATATGAACACCCGAGAAGAGAATAACAATCTGTATAGCCAGAAATTCAGCTTGAAAGATGCTGCTTTCGTCAGGTAGTTTGTAGATGTGGTTGATTACTGGATCGGAGAGAGGACTGCCGCTGTGTATATGTCGATCGCATCTTGGGATCTGATACCCTAGTCTCTCAGTGATCTCTTGTCGGTATTCTAATCTTGTATTTGTGGTTTAACGAGAAACGGAGCTAACATTCATTGTGAGGCTGATACTAGTATGACCGAAATTTCGATTTTGAAGTTGATTGGCTTGTTTTATTAAAGGAGATTTAATAAAACAGGCGGTGATCTGAGCGCACATATAACCCCCAATGTCGCGAGTTGTTGAATTTTTTCTAAGTTGGATCTATGCACTTTTTTGCCTATCGCCGTCCACCATACCATTACTCTATATCATGCTATATGTATTATTTGATAAAAAAGGCTGCACTATAGAAGTGTATATTAGTTTACACGCGTAAATCGTATTACTCGCTTTCTGTAAACGGTCTCCCTCGTTAGGTTTCCGTGTTAGATTGCTATCCAGGATAATACATAGAAACTTAGCTTGTTGGATTTGTGTTCCACTTTGGGAACTGTAAATTCGGGAAATTTATATTTTCTTGTGATTTCTGGTTATGGAGGGTTTACTTTAAGACTAGCTTTAGCCCATTTGCTATTTTTTTCTAGTTTTAGTCCATTTGCTAATTTATTCCATTTGCTAATTTTTTTAGAGTTCCGTGATGGTATTGAGAAATTTGCCTGTTGGTAATATGACTACGTCATCGGCATAGGCGACGAATTTTACACCACATTGGGGTAGTGTCTTGAGTATTTCGTTTATTACGAGATTCCGGCGTACCTCGTACAGCGTATTTCGTTGTCCCATTCGGCTGTTATAGATCAGTTTTTTCGAAGTTTAATAATCAGCCACTGACCATTTTATTAAACCTAACGGTGTTCGGAGCTATTACAATTTTCTCTAATGCGACATTGTTGGAGCTATTAAAATTGTCTCCGATGCGACATCTATGTGAATCTCTGAAATTTAATTTTAATTTTTAGTTGTTAATTTGGACGAAATATGAATATGTATAATTTGAAAATTTAAATTAAATTTAGTATTACTGTGAATTGTGATATTTTAAGTTTCTAAGTAGAATTAAGGAATTGTATTGTAACACCTTATTTGGTAAATAAATAAATAAATAAATATACATGGCTCGCGATTAGAAGCATTCCTTCACATAGATGGAGCATTAAACAATGCCGCATAATGCGAATTCTTTGAAGTTTTTAGGAGTGTAGTTTGCGCTGGTGAGGGTTTTTTAAGCCTAGCTCTTTCAGTAGTCTGCCTTCACAGAACTTCCTCCAACTGGCTTTGTTCGTTTCTTAGTTCTTTCTTGGATTTTTTGGTTGTTTTGTATGTTTAAGAGATTCATTTGCGTTAAAAGAGCTATCGAAACTAATGTACCTGTGGTCCGACAGAGAGGGTTTAACTATCACCAAGCAAAGGCCAAAAACACAGGTGTCTGTTTCCGTATATAGTTTTAAATCAAGAACATTTTGATTGGTCGGTCCAATGTGAGTACATTGCCCCGATTGCTTATAGATAAGCTACAGTATATAGGACTCACCTCTGTCGTTCATATCTTTGCTACCCGAAATCTTGACATAAGAGTTAACTTCTCCATTTGAGCTTCTGTTTCGAAGTATCATCCAGTATTTTCTGGAATTCCTTCGTTGGCACCTCTTTATCGTGAGCCATGTATAGTTGTTTATTTAGTTATTTACCAAGTCAGGTGTTACAATACAATTCCTTAATTCTACTTAGAAACTTAAAATATCACAATTCACAATAATACTAAATTTAATTTAAATGTTCGAATTATACATATTCATATTTCGTCCAAACTAACAATTAAAAATTCAAATAAAATTTCAGAGATTCTCAAATATATACATTGCTTTGTTTTTATGACTATAATTATATAATATGGTACAATTAAGGATAGAAGTTTTTTTTATAGGGAAATTTAGTTATTGAGGATGAATAGATAGTAATAAATTTATTGAAGACCCTACAGCATCTAATAATAGGCTTGTTGTGACCATATTCCGTACGGTGCAATATTCTACTAAAGCTTTAGTAATTCCCGTTTGTCTACTATCATTTAATTTAATATGAATTGAACTTTTATATTGTATCGTAATCCATCAAAGATAAAACAAGAAGTCAAAATTATTCTTCTGGACGTTAGCGGTAGGTATAAGAGGGTAGATTTTCATAATTTCTGGGGTTATGTAGTTCTCTTAATGCAAAGAGTAGGAACTGCTTTCGTATTGATTAAATTCTATCGCTGTGTACTAGAAAGGCATGGTCCCAGATTTGACAGGTATATTCTAAGTTGCGTCGTACGATTCAACAGTATGAAGATTTGGTGACTCATACATTTTTAAATTCTTTAGTTCTCCTTTTGATAAAACCGAGCATTTTATTAGCCTTCGCCATCATTTTGTCATAGTGTTTTATAAAAGTAAGCTTACTGTCAAGAATTATACCAAGGTCTGAGATTTGGTCAACGCGGTTAAGTAGGGTCTCATTAAGATAGTAATTAAAATTTGGAATATTTCTCTTACGTGAAAAAGTGATTACATGGCATTTCGTAATATTAAGATATAATCTATTCTCTGTACACCATTCATCAAAAGCCTTAAGTTTAGATTGTAAAAATTATGAATCTGTTAATGATTTGATGATATGATATGGCTTTAAATCATCAGCATATAGCCTTGTATTTTGAAATAGGCTTTCTACCTTCTCGGGAGGGCCTGAACCTAGAGGTCTGACGCGACCTAATGTCGACGCCCGCTTTTGTACAACGGAGAAGCTCCTTCTCTCCTATCATGTCAAGCGATGATCTCACACCCTCCTGATATGAGTCTAGGCTCCGATCAAGCAGCGTTTTGGTTAGTAGCATGACTACAAGTACATTATGACTCACTCGTCGCACTAGTTGTCGAGGCCCTAGTGATCACTGCAGCATGCTGCATCCACCATAGACGATAGGTTAGTAGTGTGATTGCTGGCGACACACTACTAACCTACCTGTTACACCCGTGCTACTGCCGGAGTTACAACCTTCCCCGACAGGCTCGACCTTCCCTAACAGTTCTGCTGATATCCACCCGATTTTACCTTTGCGTTCACATATAATTTCCAGAGTCAAGAGTCTGTTTGGTTGTCAGTACCATCATTGAGCCTTAACGGCATGGTTGAACATACCGAGGGTGTTTACCATCCTCTCCACCGTTTCTCAATTTGATCTCCGGCTCTTACTCAAGCCCCCTCACCAATACAACGTCAAACTTCATGAGGGTGTGCATGCTGATATTTTTATTTAACTGGCGTTATTTTTCTTATATTTTTTTTAATAAGCAACAAGCATACCATATTTTAATAGTAAAACCTCTTGACATGATACTTTGATAAAGTTAACGTCATAAGATAAAGGTTATCAGCAAAATATAGTTGAAGTATACAGATTATATCTTAAGTTTAGATTGTAAAAACCTTTCTCGTATGATCGATCACTGAATTATACGAAAAAAGTAGTTGTCGTTCACCGTTTCGACATTTTACTTTCCAAAAAGTTTTTTTTCTGTCAAAATAAAATAAATAAAATATTACAACATTAATTAAAGTAATAGTTTTTCGTGCATAAATTTCTACTTAAAATTTGATTGATTAAATAAATATTATTGTTAAACATCACTTTTATATACCTTACATTATTTTTTTGTTTTTCTATTTTGTAGTTACAACCTCAAGCTGAAAATTTAGTGGACGAAGATGGAATTGTTGATGATGCTGAAATAAATACTGGTAAAAATATTGATGGCAGCAGTGGTAATTCGTATGCTATATCTTCTGTACCATTAACATATCGTAGTGTTTTATTAAGAAAATGGAAACCGGCACCAGTTGTTAAAGAAATGCGTGGGAAACCTGGAGAAATGGGTATATATTTTTTTGGAAATCAACTTAAATACAACAGTTATGTCTACATGTTTGTTTTGTAGGTAAACCGGTAAAAATACCAACAGAAATGCAAGAATTAATGAAAGAAAAATTCAAAGAAAATCAATTTAATCTGTTGGCTAGTGATATGATAGCATTAAACCGTTCTTTGGTTGATGTACGACATGAAAAGTAAGTATACCAAAAAATTCCTAGATTAGAAAATAATTTATAAAATACATAGTAATAAGAAAATAGAAAATTAAAATTATGTGATGAAAAGAATTTTAAAAGTCATATAAAAAAAAATTTATTATACTCAATGGTATTAAGGCCTGTAAAGTAAAATTATTCAAGAACCAGATATTTTTACACATAATTTAGCTGTTCAGAAGCCAATGTGATTAAGTCCACTTTTTGATTAAGTCCATGTTCTTGTGATTAAGTCCATGTTCTGGTTTTTAAAGGATTTTGTCGTTGGTTGTGTTTTTCCATATCAAAGAGTACTAATTTTTAATGGCTTCTGACTATTTTCATGATAATTTCAGAAGCCATTATGAATAAAAAAAATTTTTTAAATTAATTCCAAATATACAATATATTAATTATTATTTTTGATAACAATGAAGAACAATTAAAAAGTACTACAACAAATTACTTTGTGGTGACAACAAATGCAAATGTTTTTTTTTTGTATAATTTGTGCAAAATTTTGATTAATTTTCAGTAACCAAAAAGTATAAGTCCAAACAAATTTAACAAAATTTCAATTTTTTGACATTGTTCCCACAAATTTTTCAGTTTTTTGAGGTATGTCATTTTATAAGTTGTTTAGTTTTATAGCCTATCCTATACTTTGAAGATTGCATTTTATAAAAAATATTCTATAATTTAAAAAAAGGTAATTTTTAATTTCAATTTTTTTTATAATTTAAAAAAAGGGAATTTTTAATTTCAATTTTTTCAAAATCATAGCTTTTATTCATTTTTTATTTTATGGACTTAATCACATTGGCTTCTGAACAGCTCAATTAATAAACCAAAATTTCATTCTGTAAAAATAATTGTTTATAGTATATGTTAATATATCTGCGAATTTTGAAATTCCGAAAGGTTTATTATGGTAATATATCTGCGAATTTTGAAATTCCGTTCAGTTATATATTTTAATGAAATGTTTTGCCCAAATAAATTAATAATTAATTATTAAACAATTTTTTTTTTTTTTCTTGAGACCAACCATTAGTTAACATCTGAATTCTTAAATCTAAATTTTTTGATTATTAGTTAGTCCATATACTAGAATTTGTTTTGTTTTATTAAATAAATAGAAAAATTTAATACATCCTTTGATAATTTTAAAAATTAGGTAGGCTTAGTTCAAAATTAACATTTCAGATCTTTAAAAACTATTTAGAAAACTTAATACATATACCAAAACTCGATAGATTTCTATTCAAATCTTTCATACGATGAAAACTTTCCATAGATCACAATTGTTTTTATTAACTTAAATTATAATTTTTTTTAAATTTTTCTTTATTTATAGTTGTAAAAATAAATATTATGCACCGAAATTACCAACAACATCAATAGTTATAGTATTTCATAACGAAGCATGGACAACTTTATTACGTACTGTATGGAGTGTAATAAATCGTTCACCACGTCCATTATTGAAAGAAATTATATTAGTTGATGATGCTAGTGAAAGAGGTAACATTTTATTTTTTTTGCATCACTAAATTTCAAAACAAAAAAATTTAATAGATAATTTAGGTAAAAAATTAGATGAATATGTAAAAATATTACCAGTTAAAACATTTGTACTGAGAACTGAAAAACGTTCTGGACTCATAAGAGCACGACTTTTGGGCGCTAAACACGTAGCTGTAAGAAAAAATATTTCAAATTAAATAAATTATAATTGATGTAATGATTTTTTTCATTATTTAGGGTGAAGTTATCACATTTTTAGATGCACACTGTGAATGTACTGAAGGTTGGTTAGAACCATTATTAGCTCGAATTGTACAAAATCGACGAACAGTTGTTTGTCCAATAATCGATGTCATATCGGATGAAACATTTGAATATGTAACAGCATCAGATCAAACATGGGGTGGTTTTAATTGGAAACTAAATTTTAGATGGTAAATAAAATGAGAAAAATTATAGTATATATTCTTCGTACAAATAACTCAAATCTGCCCCCAAAAGCACTTTATGGTAGAAAAACTAACTTAAAATTAGTGAAGAAAAAATATGTTTTAATCGCATATAGATGGTGTTAACTTACAACTTCTTTATTCGATTATTAGGCTACATAAATCCTAAAAAAACCCCCGGGGAGGATTCAAATAATTTATAGAATGTCAGGGTAATAAATAAAATTTTCAAAGTCTGTCAAAGGATGCATACAGAATTGAAAAACATACAGTAAGTATGTAAAATATTATGGCACTGAGTTAGTACAAGAAGGAAGTATATAAAATATTATGGCACTGAGTTATTTGATGAGCTTTTTAAGTTCTTAATTAATCATAAATTTATATATTGAATCTATTATTAATATATTTAAAAAGGTATCGTGTTCCTCAAAGAGAAATGGAACGTAGACATAATGATAGAACAGCACCATTACGTACACCAACAATGGCTGGTGGTTTATTTTCAATAGACAAACAATATTTTTATGAAATTGGTTCTTATGATGAAGGAATGGATATTTGGGGTGGTGAAAACCTTGAAATGTCATTTAGGGTAAGCATTTTTTTTTATTTCCTCATTGTACAAAATCTATACTTATTTAATATAATTATAAATAGTATTTTTTAAATAATCCAACAAAAAATAAATTACCCTCCATAAAAAATTACTTAGATATGGCAATGCGGTGGTATTTTAGAAATAATACCATGTTCACATGTTGGTCATGTATTTCGTGATAAATCTCCATATACATTTCCTGGAGGTGTTGCCAAAATTGTATTACATAATGCAGCACGTGTTGCTGAAGTCTGGTTGGATGAATGGAGAGATTTTTATTATGCAATGAGTACAGGTTCGCGTTATAATAATATTTCATAAAAAAATATATGCAAATTTTTAAAGCTTTCAATATTTTAACGAAGTATATTATGAAATAATTAAACAAAATATGTTTCTAATCATCAGTCAGTTTAATAACATTTTTTAGTATTTATACTAATCTGTATTAACTTTAACTAAAACGTAGATATACTAATTGGAATGCTTAAATAAAAATTTTGGGTTAAAATCATAATAAAACTCCGCTTAGCAACTAAATTTTAAAATATAGTTTTTGGTGTAAGTTTAATGAATTGATATTTTTGAAACAAAATTTAAAATTTAAGCAAATTGCAAATTTAATTATTTCCAAAAATTCTTTCCCTTATTAGTTGATATATATATATTATATATATATATATATATATATATATATATATATATATATATATATATATATATATATATATATATATATATATATATATATATATATATATATATATATATATATATATATATATATATATATATATATATATATATATATATATATATATATATATATATATATATATATATATATATATATATATATATATATATATATATATATATATATATATATATATATATATATATATATATACAGTCACACAAAAAAGTCTTCATACACCCCATAATATAGCAATTTACAGACCTTTGTGCATGCTAGATATAAGATGAGTAAATATAAAAATTTCGTATGATACAAAAACAATAAAAACCACCATAAAATATTTCTTTATTGCATTGTTAAGAAGACAAAAATAAAATACAGAATTCAAAACTCAAAAAAGTCTTCATACAATATCTTATCGATACATTTCGCAAAGAGAAAAAGTAACTGTAATTAACATTGATGACAGTAATTAGAAATATACATTAGTAATATGTTAAGCAGTTGCATTTTATGCTCAGTTCATGTAACATATATTTAAATTAAGTCAGAGATAGCAATGAATAGTAAAGAAACTTCAGTTTGTATCCGTGAATTAATTATAAAATATCGGATGGAAGGTAAAAGTTATGGGGAAATTTCTAAATTAACTGGAAATCCAACGTCAACAGTTCAGTCAATTGTAAGAAACCACACTGAGCCAAATTCCACTGAAAATTTGTCTCGAACTGGGCGTCCCCAAAAATTGACTGAGATAAACGACAAATACTTAAAGAAATAAATGAAAATCCAAGGACAACTGCAGTAGAGTTGAAGCATATGGTTCAAAATACCTGCGGTACAACAGTTAATCCAGAAACAGTCAGAAATATCATACGTGAAAGTGTTCTGCATAGTCGTAGTGCTCGTAAAAAACCATTTATTAATGCTATAAATAAAAACAAACGTCTTTTGTTCTCACAAAAATATATTAATAAGGATGTAGAATTTTGGGATCGCGTCATCTTTACTGATGAAAGTAAATTTAATTTGTTTGGATCGGATGGAAAAACAAAAATGTGGAGGAAGCCAGGTACGGCTATGCAGGAACACAATTTGTTGCCTACAGTAAAACATGGAGGAGGGTCTGTAATGGTTTGGGGATGTATGTCAGCGGCTGAGGTTGGAAATTTGGTCTTTATAGCTGGAATTATGGATCGTTATATATATTTAGATATATTGCGAAATAATTTGAAGCAATCAGCACAATAACCAGGTCTTGGAGATGATTGGATCTTCCAACAAGATAACGATCCAAAGCACACAGCTATATTAGTTGAAGAATGGTTACTATATAACACGCCTACTCAAGTTCATTCACCACCCTAGTCGGCGGACTTAAATCCCATAGACCATTTATGGGATATTTTAGATTGTCAACTTCGAAAAAAAAATTTCGAACATTCAAACACTAAAAATCGCTTTGCAGGACACTTGGAAGGATATTACTCTGGAAACTACACAAAACTTAGTTTATTCTATGCCAAATCGTTTACGGGCATTTATTGAAGCAAGAGGAGCTCCAACCAAATATTAGTATTTAATATTTCATTTGTTTTTTAATTTTTCTAATTGGTTTTTTTAAATGTATGAAGACTTTTTTGAGTTTTGAATTATGTATTTTATTTTTTTCTCCTTAACAATGCAATAAAGAAATATTTTATGGTGGTTTTTATTGTTTTTGTATCATAAGAAATTTTTATATTTACTCATCTTATATCTAGCATGCACAAAGGTCTGTAAATTGCTATATTATGGGGTGTATGAAGACTTTTTTGTGTGACTGTATATATATGCCAACTAATATAAAAATTATATTATATTTATTTCTAAAAATTCTTATATTAAAAAACTTTAATAGTAAAAATAATTACGAAAATATACTGCTTATTAACACATTTTTAGCTTAAATACATTAACAAAATGTTTTTTATTAGATTTGGATGTGTGGCGGTATTCTAGAATTAATTCCTTGTTCACGTGTCGGTCATGTCTTTCGAAAATCAACACCATACACATTTCCAGGTGGTACAACTGAAATTGTTAACCACAATAATGCTCGTTTAGCTGAAGTATGGCTGGATGATTGGAAAGAATTTTATTACAGCTTTTATCCAGGTTCTTTTTCATAAATAACAAAATTTTATGAATTTCTATAATCCATAATTTTTCTGTATTTTCATTATTTGTTCAGTTTTTGTTATTATCTATTCATATATTACACATAATTTTATTTACATTTCAAAAAAAAATTTCAATGTTATGTTTGCATATATTTATGTTTACTTATCACATTTGCACGAATTTAATTTTTGTATTATTATTGATAAAAGTTTGCTTTTAATTTATAATAAATTATAACTGTTATTCACATATTTAGCACGTTTGTCTTTATATATCACAGATGAAATAACATATATATATATACATAAATATATAATTATATTATGTTTCGAATAAATATATTGAAAAATTGAAAATTTACATTTCGTTAATAGAAAACTATTGTCAAGTATATTTCATCTGTGAATTTCTTTCATCTAAAATATATTTCTTTCATTTAAAATATATTTCTAACAATCTCGAAAAGCCCTTTAAAATATATTTAAATATAGATTAAATATATTTTAAGGGGCTCACAGATAATATTTCATCTGTGAATTTCTTTCATTTAAAAAAATTTCCTTCATTTAAAACATATTTCTAACAATCATTATATCTATATTTAAATATATTTTAAGGGGCTCGAAAAGCATCAGCTGGTGATGTTAGTGAACGTAAAGCACTGCGCGAAAGATTAAAATGTAAAAGTTTTAAATGGTATTTGGAAACAATTTATCCAGAAAGTTTAATGCCACTGGATTATTATTATTTAGGCGAGGTTTGTTTAAATTGTTATTGGAACTCAAAATTAATCTATGATTGAATATTATATATTCAGATGACGTGTTGAAAGTATTAAATTGCTAATGAATTAGTTTCATATTTAAATCAACAAATTAAATTTTTTCTTTCTGTGTTGATCATTTTTTCGTTTTTCTGGTTTCCAGATTCGTAATGCCGAAACTCAAACATGTCTCGATACGATGGGTAGAAAATATGGTGAAAAAATTGGTATTAGTTATTGTCATGGTTTAGGTGGCAATCAAGTATTTGCGTATACAAAAAGACAACAAATTATGTCAGACGATTTGTGTTTAGATGCATCAAGTGCTCATGGACCAGTAAATATGGTTCGTTGCCATAATATGGGAGGTAATCAGGAATGGGTGTACGATGAAGAGGTAATATTAAAAATAAAATTTAAAAAAATCTACTAAATTTTTTTTTTTTTGTAAATTCAAGGATAAATCTGTTCGCCATACAAATACAGGAAATTGTTTGCAAAGATCAACACGTGATGATCCAACAACACCACTTTTACGACCATGTGATTTTTCTAAAGGACAACAATGGCTTATGGAATCAAAATTTAAATGGCAAGCCCATTAAAAATATAGTTACCTATTTTTTAAATTAATTATTTATGATTTCAAAATTTATAAATGACTTCGTAAAATCTACTTTTACTTTCTTACAACTTAAAACTTAAAAAAAAAATGACAAAACTATTATGTAAAAATAAAAGAAATATTTTATAATTAATTTTAAATTTACCTACTAATAATAACTATTATTTTTAATATTTTGTATTTATATTGACTAGGAATTTCGAAAGTTAAGAAGAAAATAAATTAAACAATCCGAATAAACATAAAGATTATTAAGAACATATATATATATATATATATATATATATATATATATATATATATATATATATATATATATATATATATATATATTTGTATTTATAAGAAAATAAGTTTAAATTTTTTGGAAAATCATATAATTGTGCAGTATTAGTACGTAAAGCATTAAATTTTTATTTATTTAAAAAAAAATTATTTCATTTATTTTATTAGAAATTGTTTTCTTTTATATTTTATATAAATTTGAAGAGTTTGTGCTAAATAATTTTTATTTTGAAAATTATTATTTTTTGAAAGATTTGCATAAATATTAAAAATTTTCAAAAGCTATGTCTTCCCAATTTACTTTTGTGGAATACTAGAATGTTATCATTTTTTATTATATTCAAAATTAAATTTACTTTTCAATTCGAATTAATATATTTTAAGTGTGTATTTTTTTTTGTCGAAATAAATTTAATTGTTATTTTTTAATTTGGAAATATAAATATGTCTTGATAGTAATTTAATTCACCATAATATTTTTCCATAATTAATTTATATTTAATTGCAGAAATAACAACAACAAAAATGAAAAAGTTAATAATTTTTTGTGCTATATTTTGCATAATTGCCAATAAAAAAGAAAACTAATTACAAAGTTTTTACTTTCCTATAATATCTTCATATATTATTGTCCAAATTATTTTATATAAAATATAATAAAATTAAAAAAGTTTTTTTTAATAAAATAATATATTTTTTTTTAATATTTATTTATTGTTATTAAAATAAATTAGTGAAAATGAACAAAAAGAAATAAAAGCCGAAGCGCATATCATTTACAGGCACTGCATAAAATTTCCATAAAAAACTATAAAAGGAATTTTGTAAATAATATATTATAATAATTTAAGAATATAAAATATAATCATAATCATATGACATAAGTTTAAAAAAAAGATATACAAATAAAAAAACATTATGCTCTGTTTTTTGTTGGTTTTGGAATGAGCGAGATCAGTTTAATTGTTTTAGATAAAATACAATATTTTTTAAGACTGTTAAAGTAATATTGTGCTAAATTATATTATAAGATATAAGCTAACATAGTAATCAAACATTATTAATTATACCATAAATATTTCGTCATTTACTATTAAATTTGTTTATCCGTCATTAATACAACATTTAATTTAGCTGTTCGTTATAAATATCGTACTTTATAATGAATTTACTATTCATTAGTCATACCTGCAATAACCTAGTCCTACCTGCAATTATTTTTCCCGTTTTAATCTTTTTCGAAATGAAGAATTATTATTTCTTTTATAAGTTATTTCCTTTTTCTTTTAATTAAATTGATATTTTGTTTCACAATTTTTTAATTATCTCAGCTCCTCATTCATTAATTCTTTCAAAATCTGTGACTTCATTGTATATTATATAAAATATATATATTTTTATTTTTTTGTAAATAATAAATTCGAATATGAATAAATAATACTTATACTATTACATAATTATAAATATTTATTAATGTAAGTTTAAAGTTAATAAAAAATTTTTTAGAGTTGTATAAGGGCGATATTTAATATTTAAATAAATCTAAATTAATTTGCACAAATGAAAATTAAAATCCGCAAACAGCATAATTTAAATATTAAAAATAATCAAGATTTTTTTGTACATAAAAATAACAAAAAATATCCTTGTAAATATTTATTAGTTAGGTAAAAAAAAATATTAATATCGGTAAAAGAAAAACTGTTAGAAAATGCTGTTTTGAGATATTTTTGTTTTAAATTAAGTAAATATTTTTCAAAAAAAAAAAGTAATAACAAAAAATACATTTCCATATCTTACGAATTAAAAGTAACTTTTAATCTACATATTATTTTCAAAAGATATTTTGCCCACTCTGTGAAATAATTTTAATTACTTTGTACTATTAATGATGCTTAAATTGATGTAATACTTGAAAAGAACATAATTTTGTTGAAAAATATGTTAGTGAAATGAGAACTCAAAATAAATGTGGAAAAATATATTTACTAATAATAATAATTCTTTTTTTAAAATGGTGATGGTGCAATCTTTATTTCCCGTTGATTAATCAAACAATAATACAAAATCAAAACAATGTAAAATTCTTATTAAATGATGAAGAAATAGGTTTTATTAAAATTTAGAACTCATGATGAAAATCATCTTTTTATAAGTAATGAAAATAATAAAAAAAAACATTGTTTTATATATAAATATTAAAAAAAATCATATACAATTACATATGCGAATTAAAAATGAATAATAATAAAATAAAGTATTAAGAAAATTTGTTTTCATTAAAATATTTACTTAACAAGTAAATATATTTTATATTAGAAGAAAATTCGCTATATGCGATTGATATTATATTTCAAATTCAGCGAGAGGACGGTATCCGGTAATTGATGAATTGTAATTTTCAATGCCATTTTCCAATGAGTAATGAGTTGCACTCATTTTTTTTTAGTTCAAAGGGGTTTTATTTTTATTTCAACCAAAAATTCGGCACACAATAAAGGCGGAATTATTTTTACTTCTTTAAAATGTTAGCGAAAGGAACCTGACTGAAATCGCTTGTCTAAACACTATATATGTATTTTGAAATAACGGATTTTGTGCAACAGTACAATTTATTTTGGAAGTCACTATACTGCGATCAACTTTACAAAATGAACTAAAATGTATTATACTATTTTCAACTAACTAAATGTAAACCATACGGATACTCTTTATTTTGTACAAACCATGGTAAAAAAAGTAATTTTTTTTACTATTAATTCTATTCTATCCACTCGTTTTACTGTTCTGAAGCCTTTATTGTTTTTCTTAGTTTCACTGTTTAAATGTTTAAATTGAAAACTAAAACTCATATTGATTATCAAAATTTATTGAAATTTATTCATTTAGTAACGGTTGTTCTTCGTCTTATTTGGAAAAAAGATGGCTCGCACCAAAAACAGATCTTGATAAATGTATTTTTTTTCTGTATTTTATTTAAACCTATAGGACACACTTAATAAATAAAAAATTTATTGTTCCTTAGTTTCACGTAAACGTCTAACAGCCGATCGTACTGAAGCAGCTGCTGTTGTTGAATATACCCAAGCACCACCAGCAACAACTCGTTTGCAACGTTTACATGACCAGATACCAACGCACGCACGTTTCATAGCATCCTGAAAATGTGAAATGCAGTTTAATAACATTTTCTATATTAAGGTTAAATGTCATTTACCTTGCCGCAGAATGTGCAGGTATATTTCGAATGTTGGGTAATTTCCATTTTCTTTACCATTTTACGTAGTGAGGCACCATAACGAGTACCATATTTACCAACAATTCCAACCTTTTTAGTACGTTTGGCCTAAAATGGAATAATTTAAAATTGTACTAAAATCTTACACTTTTCAAGTATTTTATAAAATTAAAATAACTATTCAAGTATTTTATAAAATAAAAATAACTATAACATATTGCATATTGAATATTAAATTAATTTCAAATTTGAGAAATTATATTTTTACACTGCAATATTAAATTAGTATTATTTCGAAATAGATTATTGTAATATTTTATGATTTTTTAATGCTTACCATTTTATTTGATGTTTTTCTGTCAAAATATTAACCGGAAAGAGACTAACATGACCAAACAAAATATTAAGTTGGCTGCAAAAAGTTTATATTAGCTTGCTGCAAAAAGCACTATCTATATGATAGTAGTAAAAGTAATATTATTTCTGTTTAGATGCGATTTCTTCATCTAATTTTTTCTTTTTTGTATACTTCGATAGTCACATTAAGTGAAATAAGAATATAAAATATCGCATATTTGTGAATAAAGAAAAATTCATATATTCAAGGAACATAAAAATGGTAATTAAAAATATTATGTTTATTCTTAGTCAGATTCTGATAGTAACCGCATTTTTTTGTGCTGCGTTGGTTGAAAATCACTTTCGTTAATAGAAATGCTTACTACTAAATCATCGTCAATTGCGTTTATTCGTAACTGGCTATCAGAAACAATTTCAGACACAGGTTTATTTATTTTAATAGCAAATTCGGTTATTGTTCGTTGCGATCCTAGTTTGGAGAGTTCTTTGTACAACTCTTTATAGCTAGCCATACATGATTGCAGAGTCGACTGAAATTAAAAATCACTTTCGTTAATAGAAATGCTTACTACTAAATCATCGTCAATTGCGTTTATTCGTAACTGGCTATCAGAAACAATTTCAGACACAGGTTTATTTATTTTAATAGCAAATTCGGTTATTGTTCGTTGCGATCCTACTTTGCAGAGTTCTTTGTACAACTCTTTATAGCTAGCCATACATGATTGCAGAGTCGACTGAAATTTCACAATTACTAGAAATTTTTTTTGTCCGTGTAAAAAACAAGCATTCGTGTAAAAACAGGATATGTTTATTTTTGTCGACCGTGTTATTTCAAAAAATAGACCGTGTAAATTAAATTATAATTCTTCAAAATTTAAATATGATTCATTTGTATTCATTTGGTTTATTTAATTTGTTTTTAAATATAAATCATTTTCATGCAAGTATTACATATGAATAATATAAGGTTAAAAGGAGGTACATCTTGTGTTGGTAATATGCAAGTTGTATTAACGGAAGAGGCAAGGAATATTTCATCTGCTGCAGCTGCACAGATGCCACATGTATTTAGAAATGGGAGCTATATCAGCTTTTAAAAAGGTATTTCCAGGAACAAAACTGCAACTTTTTCAATTAAAAAAAGTCTGTCTTTCGCAAACTATGTAGCAATTTTATGTATATATAAAAGAATATATATACATAAAATTGATGCCTTCCTGAGGTGATTCTCTTCTCGGGTATTCATATGCAAAGGAAAAAAATGCGAATATAGAAATGAAAAATTCTCATCAGCGAATAGAGTTAAATAATTTGTTTTTGTAATTATGAAAGAAAACAATAAAGAAAATAGGAATAAAGCATAGTATTCACAAATACAATCATAATATATATGAAAATGAATTGTAAAAAAAGAAATACAATACAACTAACCCGCATCAGAATATTTAAATTTTTCTACAAAAAAATGTACAAAAAAAGTATATAGAAAAAACGCTCAATGATATTAGTTAAAAACCAAAGAATACTCAATTTAAAAAAATTTGAACAGATATTTTGATTTCTATAATTTTGTAACAATAACTTAAGGCTTTATAATGAATCTTTTAAATATATTTAAATTGTGATACAATTGCAAATTAATTTAGATCGTAAATTAAAAACATAACAATGAAAAAAAAAATTATTAAAGATTAAAAAAGGCCACACAAAATTAAAATAAGAATATGCTAAAGGTATTTTAAAATAATTTTGTAATATTTTTTTTTTTGTATTACCCATTTGGAAATGGAAGTGAATAATTAAAAATAGTCCTTAAAATAGGAAATAAAAACATAATATATTAATTGGAAACTTAAGAAAATATATTATTTATAAATAAAATGTTTGTTTTGTATAAAATTATATCCTTTTTGGTATTTTGCAAGCTTTAACCAAATATATGTAATTGTATTTTTATGGAATACCTGTAAATTCACACACATATATATATATAAGATGAACTCTAGATTTCCATTTCGTTTTAAAGTAAGATGCACACTTCCAAATAGTCTTAGTCTTTTCTTCAGTTGTTCGCTCTTTGTTACAAACATATCCATTTATATATTGTTACATCCGAACCCGAAGCCCTTTCCATGTTTTATAATTCTAAGTTAATATTGCAATGCAAACATGTGTTTTTAAAGTATAAATCGCTAAAAGATAATAAATAAGTAAATTAAAGATAATTATTCCAAAGTACAGATTTTAAAACCTAAATAACTAAAAGATAATAAATAAGTAAAGTAAAGATAACACTCCAGATGTAAAAACCTAAAGAAATAAACAGATATGTTAAAACATAAATTCAGAATGTAAAAACACATGTAATAGTTTTTAAGATTTAGTAATAATTTGGTAACGAGAAGTGCAGTTTGTAATTTTTCAATTTTCTTAAAAATAAATAATAAAAAACAGAACCAAAAGACGTTTTTTATATTATTGGCGCAGTCGGTAGAATTTATAAAAAAAATAGACTCTAATATTGTCAAAAAATTTTTTTGTGTAAATAAAAAAAATTGAAAAGTGCATTTATTTAGTGAAACTATAAAACTTTAACTATAGTTTAAACATTTTGTTGAAAGAAAAATTAATAAAAACAGTGAAAATGGCGATTTCAGCAACAGAGGCGCTTGCTCTAATAAAAAATGGTCCAGAATTGTATGGTGAGAAAGAATTATTTTCATTTGTAGAGTATTTCAACAGTATTTTTGCACTAAGTATTCCTGCAACTTTGATACCAGTTATAATTATTACTCTTAAAACCAAATTAAAAGGCAAAGCTAGAGAAGTGGTTGATATGAATCCACAGTACAATACTTCGGATACTATTAAACCATTGTTAATAACAAACTTAGCTAATTTTGCATCAGCTAGTGCGTTGACTGATGAATTAATTGTCATTCAAAATAATTCATCAACTATTGATTTTTATTATAAAATCCAACAGCAAGTAGTAAAGATAGTAAACAAATATCGCCTTGATAATCCTTTGTCTACTGATCAACAAACTTCTGAGTATGGGGCAACTATTAGAAGAATTGCTCTTAAACAATTTAGAGATAAGCTTCGTGAGCCATTCCGAAGTATTCTCGTTGTAAGAAATGTTACTTCTATGGAAGATGCACTCATAATTTTAAGGGAATCTTCCTATAACCTCGATGATGCACCTAAAAAACAACCTTATCACAATCAACAATACCAAAATAATAATTTTAAAAATTATAGTAGAAATAGTTTTAATAATAATTTTAAGAAAGATTATAGAAATAGCAATGACAGAAATTCTCAATTTGATAATAGAAATAATAACAGAAATAATAATGTTAATAATAACAATAATAATAATTATAATAAAAATTCGAGTGTTCAAAATAATAGATATGATGACGGTCATAATAGAGGTTCTAGATATAATTCTTCTCAGACTAGATCTCGAAATCAAAATCAAAATCAAAATCAATTTTAAAACCCAGCTTAAAATAATTCTGAAATGTCCAGAATTAGAAGATTTGGTATACCCGAACCAATGGATTGTGTAATCGATCAAAATCAAAATTTTCATTTTGTGGCCTTGAACGACAAAGATCCTTCACAGGATTGCCGTTCGTCGATAATCACTTAATTAACCCCCTAAATTAATTAAATATTATGTAGCAATATGTCTTGAATATAAAACATATTAAGAATAATATAACACATTATTTACTACTAAATTAATATAAATCATTTAATTATTTAAAATAAAATAACTTATTAACTATATAACTAAAAATAATTAAAATAATATTATTAAAATTACATATAAATAATTTTAATTAAGGATTTCCTCCCGCATAATCACTTAATTAACCCCCTAAATTAATTAAATATTATGTAGCAATATGTCTTGAATATAAAACATATTAAGAATAATATAACACATTATTTACTACTAAATTAATATAAATCATTTAATTATTTAAAATAAAATAATTTATTAACTATATAACTAAAAATAATTAAAATAATATTATTATTAAAATTACATATAAATAATTTTAATTAAGGATTTCCTCCCGCATAATCACTTAATTAACCCCCTAAATTAATTAAATATTATGTAGCAATATGTCTTGAATATAAAACATATTAAGAATAATATAACACATTATTTACTACTAAATTAATATAAATCATTTAATTATTTAAAATAAAATAACTTATTAACTATATAACTAAAAATAATTAAAATAATATTATTATTAAAATTACATATAAATAATTTTAATTAAGGATTTCCTCCCGCATAATCACTTAATTAAATGATTAAAAACTGAAAAATCTTCTTTCAAATTTTTAATTGACACAGGTTCAAATGTTAGTATTTTAAAACCTTCTTTTTGTCCACCTGAAAGTTTAATATCTCTAGATAGATCTATTCATACTTTGGGAGAAAGTCCTATAAAAAGTAAACAATTAGCTAAAGTTAAACTGCTTCCTGCATTTAAAAATCTTTTTAATGAAATGGTATTTTTAATTATCGATTTTAAGAGTGATTTCGATGGAATTTTAGGAAATGATGTTTTGTGTAAAACAGTCATTGATTATAAAAAAAAAAAAATTAATATAGATAATGAAGAATTTCCTTTTTTTTGTTCAAAAGAGGAAGAATCATTATATAATAATTATTGTGAAAATATTCCTTCACAATTAAATAGTTTTCATATAAATTATGATTCATATGATTATCAGAAAAATTTGAGAACTGATCATTTAAATAAAGAAGAACGCACTAATTTGTTTGAATTGCTACATGATTACCAGAATTTATTTTTTAATAATAAAAAAAACTTAACTTTTACGAATAAAATTAAACATTCAATTAAAACAACTAGCGATAAACCAGTTTATAAGGTTCATATCGTTATCCTCAAATACATAAAACAGAAGTTGAAAAACAAATAAAAGAAATGCTTAGTGATGGAATAATTAAACCAAGTAATTCACCTTATTCCTCTCCTTTATGGATTGTTCCTAAGAAAATAGACGCTTCTGGTATAAAAAAATGGAAAATTGTTATTGATTATCGAAAACTGAATGATATAACTATTGATGATAAATTTCCTATACAAAATATTGATGATATTTTGGATAAATTGGGAAAATCAATGTATTTTACAACAATTGATTTAGCGAAGGGTTTTCATCAGATAGAAATTGAACCTGATGATATTCAGAAGACAGCTTTCTCTACAGATAATGGTCATTATGAATTTGTTCGTATGCCATTCGGATTGAAAAATGCGCCTTCTACATTTCAAAGACTGATGAATTCGGTATTAGCAAAGTATATTGGAAAAATATGCTTCGTTTATTTAGATGATATTATTATTTTTAGTACAAGTTTAGAAGAACATATAAGCTCTATAAAAAAAATATTTCAATACTTAAAAGAAGCAAATCTTCAAATTCAGCCAGATAAATGCGATTTTTTTAAAAAGCAAACAGAATTTTTAGGTCATATTATAACAACTGAGGGAATTAAACCAAATCCAAACAAAATAAAAACCATTCAAGAATATAAAATACCAGTAACACAAAAACAAATTAAACAATTTCTTGGTTTAATAGGATACTACAGGAAATTTATAAAAGATTTTTCAAGAATAGGAAAACCAATGACATTATATTTGAAAAAAAATAAGAAAGTTAACATAAATGATAAAGAGTATGTTTTAGCTTTTAATACATTAAAAACACTTATTCAAAATGATCCTATTTTGCAATATCCGGATTTTTCAAAAACATTTTTATTAACGGCTGATGCTTCTAACTATGCAATTGCTGCAGTTTTATCACAGAATAAAAATCCAATTTGTTTTGCATCTCGTACTCTGAATGAACATGAAGTCAAATATTCAGTGATTGAAAAAGAATGTTTGGCAATAGTATGGGCAACTAAGTATTTTCGTCCTTATCTTTATGGAAGGAAATTTATTATACAGACAGACCATAAGCCATTGCAATGGTTGTCAAATTTAAAAGAACCTAATTTAAAGTTACAAAGATGGAAGTTGAAACTTGAAGAATATAATTATGAAATTGAATACCTAAAAAGGATAGAAAACGTTGTCGCTGACGCTGATGCTCTTTCCAGACCATATTTTGAAATTAATAATTTAGAAGTTCATGTTGACAAATCTGATTCAATAGCAACTCAGCATAGTGCTGAAGAGGATAATTCTCATTATATTGAAATTTCAGATAAACCAGTCAATAATTTTAGAATGCAACTTATACTGAAGGAAGGGAAGAAAAGTAAAGAAATAAAAAAAATTGATAGGAGAAAAATAATAATTTTTAGAGCTGAAAAATTTACTTCAGCCATATGTAAAGAAATATTAAATGAATTAAACGGAAAATTTATTGCACTATTTGTAGAAAATTTTGAAATTTTTAAACAATTTCAAGATGCATATGTGAATCATAAACCAAGTTATAAAATAATAAAATGTAGTAAAAGGTTAAAGGAAATAATGAAAGAAGAAGAGGTTGTTGAAATTATACTTAAAGAACATATAAAAATTAACCATAGAGGTATTGAAAGTGTATATGAAAATGTAAAGACTAAAATATATTATACAAATTAAAAAAAATAATAAACAAAGTTATAAATGAATGTAATGTTTGTAACCTTGCTAAGTATGATAGAAAACCAATAAAACTTCCTTTTAAAGGTACTGAAACTCCAAGTCAGCCTAAAGAAATTTTTCATATAGATATATGGTATCCAAAAAAAAGGAGAACATTATTTAACTTGTATTGACAAGTTTTCAAAATTGCATGTGCAATCTTAATTGAAAATCGTACTTGGATAACAATAAAAGAAACTCTTGCTAATATTTTTATGAACATGGGAAAACCAAAAATATTGATATGTGATAGAGAAAAAGCAATGGAAACCGAATCCATAAGAAACCTTTTAGAATATGAAAATGTACAATTACATCTTTGTACACCATATAATAAAACAAGTAATGCAGATATAGAAAGATTGCATAATACTTTTAATGAACAAATGAGAATTATTTTAAATAAGCCTCCGGAAGAAAAGCAATTTTTAAATCCTGTCGTAGAAGTAGTTGTAAATTATAATCGTGTTATTCATTCAGTAACAAAAATGAAACCAGAAGAATTACATAATGAACGGGATCAAAATATAATTAAAGAAGTATATGAAAAAATAAAGTTAAATAAATTAAACAATTTAAATAAAGCTAATGTTTTCAGAAAAGATGGACAAATTGATTCCAATTCTTTAAAAAATCACAAGAAATTTAAACTTGATAAAATTTATAAAAAAGTTAAAGCACCAGAAATAAGAAACGATCATGTCATATTAAATAAAAAACCATATTATAAATTTTTTTAATTCTTTCAGCTCTCCTGATAATAGTAATGAACCTAATAATGGCAACAAATTGCATTGAGGTTATTCGTGTCCAATCGGGTAACGGTTTCGTACATATTCAATTAGAGGAAGTCAAACCTATAGATTATTATAATACCATTATTCATAAAATAAATATTTCAACTTTTCAAGATCAATTTCAAGACTATATTATAAATATTCCAAGAAATGATTTAATAGATTTTAAAATTCAACAAATTCAAAAATTATTATTAGTTTTTAAAAGACATAAAAGAGGACTTTTTAATATAGTAGGAGATGTTTCAAGTTTTTTATTTGGGACAATGAATAGTAATGATAAAGAAAGAATAATGAAAGCCATTTATGATAATGAAGGCAATAATTTTAATGTAGCTAAGAAAATTAATGAACAAATTTCAATTAATTATCAAATTGAAGAGGAATTTAAAAATTTAAGCAATACCATAAATAATAATAATAAAGAGTTGATAAAATTTTCTGAAGAAAATAAAGATAAATTAAACGAAATAAGTAAAAAATTTAATGAAAAATCTATCTTAGATAATACTTTAAATCAATTAATAATTTTTTATAATTTTATTCATAAAGTATCACAAACCATTATTTTATCAAAACAAGTAATATTAGACATGTCATTATTATCAGATAAAGAAATTAAAAGTATATCAATTGAACAAATAAAATATTTAAAAGTTAAACTTTTTGTTGACAAAAACATTGTAGTAATTATTATTCAAAAACCTATATTTTCTTCCGAAATATGTAAAATTGTAAAATTATATTCTGTACCAAACTTTAATAAACAAGAAATTATAAATATACCAGAAAAAGTAATTATATGTAATAATAAAATTTTAAATTTAAATTTTAAAATTATTCAAGATAACTGTATTAAAGAATTGTTTAAACCAAAGATTGAAAGTTGTCAATATACAAATAATTTAGAAGAAAAAATAGTATCTGATATCCCTGGTATAATTTTAACTATAAATATTGAGGAAATCATACTTTTACAAAATTGTAATTAAGATAAAATTAAAATTGAAGGAAATAATGTATTGAGATTTAATAACTGTACAATTAAAATTAAAGGAAAAGATTATTATAGTTACGAAACTATAAGTGATTTCAAATTTATAAATAATGAAATTAAAACTATAAAACCTATAATATTTAAGCCTGAACTGGAAGAAATCAAAGAATTACATTTTGAAAATATAAAAGAAATGCATTTGGTAAAAAGAATAAATTATGTAAACTATGGTATTAATATCATTTTAGTAATTCTTGCAATAGCTATATGCTATAATAATATTTGTGTATGTAAAATTTAATTTGAAAAAAAGAAAAATAATATTCCTATTGCCATTCCAAAATCTAAATTTGATGAGGACATCAAACCTAAGGAAGGGGGTGTTACATCCGAACCCGAAGCCCTTTTCCATGTTTTATAATTCTAAGTTAATATTGCAATGCAAACATGTGTTTTTAAAGTAAATCGCTAAAAGATAATAAATAAGTAAATTAAAGATAATTATTCCAAAGTACAGATTTTAAAACCTAAATAACTAAAAGATTATAAATAAGTAAAGTAAAGATAACAGTCCAGATGTAAAAACCTAAAGAAATAAACAGATATGTTAAAACATAAATTCAGAATGAAAAACACATGTAATAGTTTTTAAGATTTAGTAATAATTTGGTAACGAGAAGTGCAGTTTGTAATTTTTCAATTTTCTTAAAAATAAATAATAAAAAACAGAACCAAAAGACGTTTTTTATATTATTGGCGCAGTCGGTAGAATTTATAAAAAAAAATAGACTCTAATATTGTGAAAAAAAATTTTTGTGTAAATAAAAAAAATTGAAAAGTGCATTTATTTAGTGAAACTATAAAACTTTAACTATAGTTTAAACATTTTGTTGAAAGAAAAATTAATAAAAACAGTGAAAATGGCGATTTCAGCAACAGAGGCGCTTGCTCTAATAAAAAATGGTCCAGAATTGTATGATGAGAAAGAATTATTTTCATTTGTAGAGTATTTCAACAGTATTTTTGCACTAAGTATTCCTGCAACTTTGATACCAGTTATAATTATTACTCTTAAAACCAAATTAAAAGGCAAAGCTAGAGAAGTGGTTGATATGAATCCACAGTGCAATACTTCGGATACTATTAAACCATTGTTAATAACAAACTTAGCTAATTTTGCATCAGCTAGTGCGTTGACTGATGAATTAATTGTCATGCAAAATAATTCATCAACTATTGATTTTTATTATAAAATCCAACAGCAAGTAGTAAAGATAGTAAACAAATATCGCCTTGATAATCCTTTGTCTACTGATCAACAAACTTCTGAGTATGGGGCAACTATTAGAAGAATTGCTCTTAAACAATTTAGAGATAAGCTTCGTGAGCCATTCCGAAGTATTCTCGTTGTAAGAAATGTTACTTCTATGGAAGATGCACTCATAATTTTAAGGGAATCTTCCTATAACCTCGATGATGCACCTAAAAAACAACCTTATCACAATCAACAATACCAAAATAATAATTTTAAAAATTATAGTAGAAATAGTTTTAATAATAATTTTAAGAAAGATTATAGAAATAGTAATGACAGAAATTCTCAATTTGATAATAGAAATAATAACAGAAATAATAATGTTAATAATAACAATAATAATAATTATAATAAAAATTTGAGGGTTCAAAATAATAGATATGATGACGGTCATAATAGAGGTTCTAGATATAATTCTTCTCAGACTAGATCTCGAAATCAAAATCAAAATCAAAATCAATTTTAAAACGCAGCTCAAAATAATTCTGAAATGTCCAGAATTAGAAGATTTGGTATACCCGAACCAATGGATTGTGTAAACGATCAAAATCAAAATTTTCATTTTGTGGCCTTGAACGACAAAGATCCTTCACAGGATTGCCGTTCGTCGAATTAAAAACTGAAAAATCTTCTTTAAAATTTTTAATTGACACAGGTTCAAATGTTAGTATTTTAAAACCTTCTTTTTGTCCACCTGAAAGTTTAATATCTATAGATAGATCTATTCATACTTTGGGAGAAAGTCCTATAAAAAGTAAACAATTAGCTAAAGTTAAACTGCTTCCTGCATTTAAAAATCTTTTTAATGAAATGGTATTTTTAATTATCGATTTTAAGAGTGATTTAGATGGAATTTTAGGAAATGATGTTTTGTGTAAAACAGTCATTGATTATAAAAAAAAAATAATTAATATAGATAATGAAGAATTTCCTTTTTTTTGTTCAAAAGAGGAAGAATCATTATATAATAATTATTGTGAAAATATTCCATCACAATTAAATAGTTTTCATATAAATTATGATTCATATGATTATCAGAAAAATTTGAGAACTGATCATTTAAATATAGAAGAACGCACTAATTTGTTTGAATTGCTACATGATTACCAGAATTTATTTTTTAATAATAAAAAAAACTTAACTTTTTACGAATAAAAATAAACATTCAATTAAAACAACTAGCGATAAACCAGTTTATAAGCGTTCATATCGTTATCCTCAAATACATAAAACAGAACTTGAAAAACAAATAAAAGAAATGCTTAGTGATGGAATAATTAAACCAAGTAATTCACCTTATTCCTCTCCTTTATGGATTGTTCCTAAGAAAATAGACGCTTCTGGTATAAAAAAATGGAAAATTGTTATTGATTATCGAAAACTGAATGATATAACTATTGATGATAAATTTCCTATACAAAATATTGATGATATTTTGGATAAATTGGGAAAATCAATGTATTTTACAACAATTGATTTAGCGAAGGGTTTTCATCAGATAGAAATTGAACCTGATGATATTCAGAAGACAGCTTTCTCTACAGATAATGGTCATTATGAATTTGTTCGTATGCAATTCGGATTGAAAAATGCGCCTTCTACATTTCAAAGACTGATGAATTCGGTATTAGCAAAGTATATTGGAAAAATATGCTTTGTTTATTTAGATGATATTATTATTTTTAGTACAAGTTTAGAAGAACATATAAGCTCTATAAAAAAAATATTTCAATGCTTAAAAGAAGCAAATTTTCAAATTCAGCCAGATAAATGCGATTTTTTTAAGAAGGAAACAGAATTTTTAGGTCATATTATAACAACTGAGGGAATTAAACCAAATCCAAACAAAATAAAAACCATTCAAGAATATAAAATACCAGTAACACAAAAACAACGGTGGCTTAAGTGGTAGTGTGCTAAGCTGTGGTGACGGTGGCTTAAGTGGTAGTGTGCTAAGCTGTGGTGCATTAGGTACTGGGTTCGACGCCCGTCCGAGACATCAATGTTGGTCTAAGTTTACTCAGCTTTAAATGAGTACCAGTAATAAAATTATAATAAAATGTAATTTAAGACTGGGAAAAATGCTAACGGCAGAGACCATTTGCTAACAACAAATTTCTCACTAATAAAAACCATTAGCTTGTTGCAATTAATAGTTTCTTCACTATAAAGAAATTTATGGTTCGGTATCCATATAAAATTAGTAGGTCCAAATTGCAATAAAATGTTACAGAAACCCTTTAGGGAAGGCCCAGGCTCGCATTGAGCTGTAGCGCCAAAGAGTATGTAGTATGTAACACAAAAACAAATTAAACAATTTCTTGGTTTAGTATGATACTACAGGAAATTTATAAAAGATTTTTCAAGAATAGGAAAACCAATGACATTATATTTGAAAAAAAATAAGAAAGTTAACATAAATGATAAAGAGTATGTTTTAGCTTTTAATACATTAAAAACACTTATTCAAAATGATCCTATTTTGCAATATCCAGATTTTTCAAAAACATTTTTATTAACGGCTGATGCTTCTAACTATGCAATTGCTGCAGTTTTATCACAGAATAAAAATCCAATTTGTTTTGCATCTCGTACTCTGAATGAACATGAAGTCAAATATTCAGTGATTGAAAAAGAATGTTTGGCAATAGTATGGGCAACTAAGTATTTTCGTCCTTATCTTTATGGAAGGAAATTTATTATACAGACAGACCATAAGCCATTGCAATGGTTGTCAAATTTAAAAGAACCTAATTTAAAGTTACAAAGATGGAAGTTGAAACTTGAAGAATATAATTATGAAATTGAATACCTAAAAAGGATAGAAAACGTTGTCGCTGACGCTGATGCTCTTTCCAGACCATATTTTGAAATTAATAATTTAGAAGTTCATGTTGACAAATCTGATTCAATAGCAACTCAGCATAGTGCTGAAGAGGATAATTCTCATTATATTGAAATTTCAGATAAACCAGTCAATAATTTTAGAATGCAACTTATACTGAAGGAAGGGAAGACAAGTAAAGAAATAAAAAAAATTGATAGGAGAAAAATAATAATTTTTAGAGCTGAAAAATTTACTTCAGCCATATGTAAAGAAATATTAAATGAATTAAACGGAAAATTTATTGCACTATTTGTAGAAAATTTTGAAATTTTTAAACAATTTCAAGATGCATATGTGAATCATAAACCAAGTTATAAAATAATAAAATGTAGTAAAAGGTTAAAGCAAATAATAAAAGAAGAAGAGGTTGTTGAAATTATACTTAAAGAACATATAAAAATTAACCATAGAGGTATTGAAAGTGTATATGAAAGACTAAAATATATTATCCAAATTAAAAAAAACAAAAAACAAAATTATAAATGAATGTAATGTTTGTAACCTTGCTAAGTATGATAGAAAACCAATAAAACTTCCTTTTAAAGGTACTGAAACTCCAAGTCAGCCTAAAGAAATTTTTCATATAGATATATGGTATCCAAAAAAAGGAGAACATTATTTAACTTGTATTGACAAGTTTTCAAAATTTGCATGTGCAATCTTAATTGAAAATCGTACTTGGATAACAATAAAAGAAACTCTTGCTAATATTTTTATGAACATGGGAAAACCAAAAATATTGATATGTAATAGAGAAAAAGCAATGGAAACCGAATCCATAAGAAACTTTTTAGAATCTGAAAATGTACATTGTGTGATAAACTTAAAAATTTACACCCTAAAATTCTAGCAATATACATCTGCAATTGTTATGTGCATATAGTGCAAATAAAGTTAGATTATAAATCTTATTTCAGTTTTATACAACTCTTAAAAGTGTGCAAAATGTAAAATTTGTTGTATAGAAATAACTTAACAACATTTTTTTAGAATTTTGTCCTCAAGTTACGGTGAGTTTTGTTATGTTGTCATTCATTTCAAAAGATGTATGTTTTATATATAATATTATTTACTCTTAATTAATGTGAAAAAATCCTTTATTCTTTGTAGGCCAAACTATTAATTTTCAAACCTCAAAACCTATCTCCGATGTTAGCTGAATTTGCGAATAAATTTTATATTTATGTTGACAACTGCTTGCTTTTTGATGAAGGGACAATATTTATGAATGTATTCCAAATTATATTTACTATTTAATTTAATTTTAATATGCAATATCCTACAAAATTTACTACAACACTAAAATTCATAGAGATTTGTTTTAAAAATTCATCCCGAAGCAGGTTCCAAACAGGGATGCCAGATTTAAAAAGCGTCTCAGCGGGAAAAAAATATTGGGGTACAGGTGTCTTATTTATTATTGCATATAAATTTATTTTATGTCACACTTCTTCTTTTACAAAAAATATTGGAAAAAAAAACAAAAAATTTCAGTTTATAAATTTTATTTTATAATTTATAAAAAAAATAACAAAAATATATTAAAAAAAATAAAATAAAATTAGAAATTTTTTGAGGAACATTTCAATTATTACACATTTAGGATTTACTTTTTAAATTCATATAAAATATTTTTTTATAGTTATGTATCTATATTTTTGTTTAATTTTATGAGATCATAGTTATATTTTTGTTTAATTTTTTTGAGATCAGTTTTTCAAATTTAGTTTGTATCTTTTTGAAATATAAAAAAAATATTACAAAATACAACTTTAAAATTGATTTATTTAATATTTAACAGACTATTTTTCATCATATTTTCTAAATTGATAATCGTTTTTTTGGTTTTGTGTATATGTTAAGTGATGCGTTTTAAAATAATCTTTGTTTTGTTTTATACCTTTAAATACAAGGAAACTTGTATTACCAAAATGATTAAACTGTCTCAATAAAAAGTTATTAAGTATATCAAAAATTATTAAATTAAAAATTATCACAAGTTAACGTATCTTATATATTTCATAGGTACTTTGTACTTGACTTTATTGCATTAATAAGAGAAGAGCCTTCATTTAGTCTTTTTAATTCCAAGCATCTCATTGAAAAATTATGCTTAACCATTAACTCAGCCTCCAAATTTTGAAGAAGCAATCGGTTTCTTTCTTTCCGCCAAGTGATTGTCATAAGGCTAAAAATCCTCTCCGAAATCGCATTAGAATGCGGGATCGAAAAAATATATGGCATTATTTTTAAAAAATTTGGTGACGCTGACTTTTTTAAAAAATTTACCCTGTGATATAAAAAAGATTTTATATCACAGGGTAGCACTTTTATATCATCTCATAGTAGGTTAAATACAATCTTCATCATAATGGAAAGTAAGAAACTAATACCAAAATCGGCAGGGATATCTGCCAAAGTGTCGCCAGAATCCACGGCTGGCGGCGAGGGCTTGGCTGGCTTCTCCGAGAAGTTAGCTAAGTCGCCAGTGGATAAAAAACACACAGCTCACATGGTGGGTTCACAGGCCATGAAACTGGGAATGCTACTGTACAAAATCAAAATCAAAATAAACCGGAAAAAAGTGCTTTCGATCCTTTCAAAGGAAAACAAAAAATTAGTAGATCTCCTACTATTAAAAGTAAATCATTATCAGATCTAGCAGCAGCTGAATCAAAAAGTCAAGATTTAAATATCCATCAACGTTCTGTTATTAATTTACTAAATAACAGCATCAGTAGCCAAACTAGTTCACATAAAAGGAAAAATAGTTATTCAGATATACAAAACCTTGAAGAACAGCTACAGGAACCTAGACAGGAAATAAAGGAACTGAAAGAAATAATTGAAGCTATCCAAGCCAAAGATGCATGCCAACCTGAACCCGCATTAGCGAAAGGAGTAGTAACTAAGGAAACGGAATGGCTGCTATCACAAAATAAAAATAAAAAGAGGAGAACAATAATCAATGAGTCAAAAGTAGAAAAAGAATCACCTGCAAATAGAAAGAATTTAAATAAAAAAATTGGTAAGAACTCTACCAATTCTAATAAACCTAATATGTTTAATTTTAGTAATTATCTACCTGGCCAGCAAAACAGATTTCACATATTATCTCCAGCATTACATCCACATAGCAATAACATGTTCAATAACTTAATAGACACGCCAAAACTTACTAACAGCAGCAATATAGTAACTGCAACCAAACCAGAGACATTAACCAGCATTATAAAAAAGACTAATTCAAACCAATCCCAAGAAGCACAAAGGATCAACCATCAACGTACTAGACAACCTAATGAATACGCCATTATTAAATACCAGCACCAAAACTACGAAAAAAGATAACTTGATAACATTTAACACCAATCTAAAAAAAGTATTTAGACCACCACCAATAATCTTCAGTAACGTGGAAAACTACACAGAACTGAACCAGAAACTAAAAAGTAAGAATATAGAATTCGCAGCGAACCTGATGAATAACAATCAAATAAAAATAAACGTCACCACGGATACTAATTACAGAGAACTGACCAAATTGGCTAACGAATCTCAAATGGAATGGCATTCTTATGAAAATAAGCAAACCAGACCTATAAGAGTAATAGCTAGAAACTTACATCCATCTTGCGATCCAGAAGACATAAAAATGAGCTGCTAGATAGAAACTTCAAAATACTAATAGTTGAAAATAAAATTATAAAAAGAAAAGTCAACGAAAAAAATTATGTAACTAAACTGCCACTTTTTATGTTAACCTTTGATAATAGTGAAGATATAAAAAGAATATACCAAATCAGTCATCTAAACCATATGAAAGTAAGAATAGAAGCGGTCAGATCCAACAAACAAGTACCTCAATGCAAAAAATGCCAGAGATACGGCCACACCTCCAAATATTGTCAGAGAATTCCATGCTGTGTTAAATGGGCAGGTAACCACTTAACTACGGATTGTAAGAAACCTAGGAACACTCCAGCCACTTGCTCAAATTGTGCGGAATCCCATCCGGCGAACTACAGAGGATGTATAATCGCGAAAGAGATCCAAAAAAGAAAAAATATGTTAACAAACGCCAAAAAATCTAGTACTGGACAAACCTTGCACTCTACCAATGTGAAGACTACTAATGGATTATCCCAACAAAGAATGTACAGTTTGAAAAAAACAAGTAACAAAGAATGAACAGTTTGAAAAAAACCAATACGAAAACAACAATATGATGATACTACTTCAAAATATTCTTGAAAAAATTACTATTCTAACGACTAGAATTGACAAAGTGGAGGCATTAAATCCTGACGCGTATACTCACCAAAGCTCCAAATGACACAGGGTGACCTAAGAATTACAACGTGGAATGCTAATGGCGTAATAAACAAATTACACGAATTAGAGTTATTTCTTAATTTCCAAAAAATAGACCTTTGTCTACTCTCCGAAACTCATCTGACGAATCAAATGTACCTGAAAATTAAAGGGTATAAAACTTACTTGACAAACAATCCAAACAATCAAGCAAAACGTGGTAGTGCCATAATTATTAAAGAAAATATAAACCATTATTTAGAACACTGCACCCAATGTGAAGAAATACAGCTAACATTAATTACAATCAAATCTAATCCGCAAAATCTGACTGTTGGGGCGTTATATTCTCCACCCAAATTTAATCTAAAAAAATCGGACTACCTAAATATAATCAAAAAAGCTGGCGAAAAATTCATTATCGAGGGAGATATAAATGCTACGCACATATATTGGGGCTCCAGAATTACCACCACAAAAGGAAGAGAACTCCTAGCTGCAATCACTGAATTAGGTTGCTCTTATCACTCCACTGGAAATCCGACATATTGGATAACGGATACTAACAAAATTCCTAATCTACTGGACTTTTTTATTTCAAAAAGAGTTTCATCTAATTACATAGAGCTAGAGGATAACTACGATCTACATTCAGATCATTCAGCAATTATCCTTACAATAAGTGAAAATATAATAAAAAAAAGTACAAAACCAACATTGACAAACAAAACAACAAACTGGGAAAGTTTCAAAATAGACCTGGAAAACACAATAAACCTGAATTGTAACCTACGCACTATACAACAACTCGACTTGGCCGCAGAGCACTTTACAAAAGTAATACAAAATGCAGCATGGAATAACTCGAAAGAAATTTTATATAAAACTAAAGGTATCAATTACCCAAAAGAAATTAAAGTAATGATTGAAGAAAAGAGAAGAGCTAGAAGAAGGTGCCAGCAAACTCGCAGCCCGATAAATAAAAATATACTAAATAAGCTAAGTCAACAGCTAAAAAGAGAAATTCAAAAAGTCAAAAACGATTCCATAGGAAATTACTTATAAAGCTTAACACCTGACGATAGAACAAATTATTCTCTATGGAAAGTCACGAGAAATCTAAAGCAACCAATAAGTCACCACCCACAAATTAGAAAAAGTGATGGCTCCTGGGCAAGGGATAACAAGGATAAAGCAAACGTGTTTGCTGACCACCTATCTAAAATATTCATGCCGAACACCAATGAAAATACGGACAATTTAGAAAAGTCTATCAATACAGATAACCAAAACATAGGAGTAGTCACGCACCAAGAAGTTGCTAAAGTAATTAAAACAAGCTTCAAAAAGAAGAAAGCTCCAGGATACGACCTAATAACACCAGAGATCCTAAACCAACTTCCCAAAAAAGGTATAAAAATGTTAACGTTATTAATAAATGCATCATTTCGTCTAAAACACATACCAGATATTTGGAAAGTGGCAGAGGTAATTATGTTGCAAAAACCTGGTAAACCGCCGAATGTAGCTTCATCATACAGGCCAATATCTCTTCTACCAATAATCTCAAAACTTCTGGAAAAATTATTTCTAAAGAGAATAAAACCGATAATTGAATCTAAAAATCTGATTCCAAATTTCCAATTTGGTTTCAGAGAAAAACATTCTACGATCGATCAAATCCATCGGATCACAGAAGTTATTGAAAAGGTTCTTGAAGAAAAACAAGTTTGCTCATCCATATTTATCGACATCGCCCAAGCCTTTGACAAGGTTTGGCATATGAAGGGATACTACACAAGTTAAATAAAATGCTACCGAAACAACACGTAGAATTCCTCACTTCGTATTTATCGAATAGATTCTTTCGTATCAAGCAAGAAGACGAATACTCAGACCTAAGGCAAATCAATGCAGGTGTACCACAAGGTAGTATCCGGGTCCAATATTATATCTACTATTTACAAGTGATTTACCGATCCCAAACAACGTAGTAATGGCAACATTCGCTGACGACACAGCGATGCTGGCCACGGATAAACACCTTACTGGATCAACAACAAAATTACAAACAGCAAACAACCAAATACAAGACTGGACAAACAAGTGGAAGATTAAGATCAACGATTCGAAATCAGTACATATAAATTTCACCAAATCCTAAAGCCGGTATGGTTATATGGGATACAGCTGTGGGGTTGTGCTAAAAAGTGTCACATCAAGAAAATACAGACATTCCAAAATAAAGTTCTTCGCAACATGGTGAATGCACCTTGGTACATTCGAAATAAAGACCTACATAGGGATCTGGATATAAACTTAGTAGAAACTGAAAGGAAAAAAATCGCAGCTAAACATGTGCAAAGACTTCGAGACCACATCAATATAGAAGCAATCAAGTTATTAGATACTAACAATCAGACAAGAAGATTAAAACGGAAAAAACCAATCGATATCGTATAATCATCGCATTACACTGTACAAATACCCTGCGAATTAATAACAAATACAATCACCAAATAAGGAAATTAACTAAATCATAACTAAATTCAGAAATAATTCTAGAAAGCTACTGGGTAATCTAGAAACTACAAATTTAGGCTAAGAGTTTTCAATAACAAACTGATGGTTGGTCTAATAGACCAGTTGTAGTGTCAGCAGTTATTATTATGCAACAAAAAAAAAAAAAAAAAAAAAATCTTTTAAATTTAAAATATACGTTTTCAAATATACAAGTATATATTCTTCAAAAAGCATGTCTTCATTAATTTTAATTTTATATGTTTTAGTTATCGCAGTTATTTCTTCAAATTCATAAAATAATTTACGGGCTTCTTCAGACGTGTTTTTTTTCTATCGTGCATTAAATTTATAGTAAAAGTAAATAATCATTTAAATAAAAAGTGGTTTTAATTTGAACATTTTACATTGAGTTTTAAAATCTAATTTTGTTATTTTGAACTTTAATATTTACTTAATTTGTAAATATTAATTTGTAAAGTTAAATAATATTTACTGTGATATTCTTTTCTTTTCTTTATTCTATTGAATAATTAAATATATTTTGGAAATATACAGTATTACAGTTCTTATAACTTTGTGTGAAATAGTTTATTTGTTGAATAAACTAAAAAGTGATTAAAACTATTTAAATTTATGAACATTTATTTTGAACATTAATGCATTTTATCCTGTTAATTAGTTATAATACCTATTGATTTGTGGTTTTATTATTAATTAATTAATCGACATATTTTTTTTTATTATTTTAATTTCATTTTGTTGTATTGTTGCCTATCAATCCAGCTATATATTTTAAACAATAAGTGGGATCATCCAATAATTACGTTGATCTTTTGTGTTTATTTATAATTAAATTGGGATCATCCATTAATAACGTTGATCTACTCAATTTACGCCATAATGGATTCAATTGAAATTCTAGATTCAAGTTCTGGCTCCTTATGCGCTGATTGGAATTTGTGGTCGGTGGTTTCATTGCACCTGTATGGACATATCTGAAGATGATTGTGATCGTTTTACTGCTCTTGCAGAGAATGCACTTTGGTTGTGTCCGTGTTGCAAGGTATTTTTTAATAAATGGAAAAAATCTAATGGAGTTGCTTCTGTTAATCTTAATAAGACCAATAGATGTGATCCAACTATATTAGAGAAAATTAGTGAATTGTCTTCTGAAGTAAAGAGACTGTTGAAACTCGAAGTTTTGATTAAAGGTATTGCGGATAAGATGCAACTCTCATCGGAACTTAGCTCGAATCCTGCCAATACACCAGTTCCTATTGCTTCCAATTCAAAAAAATCTAACTTAAAAAAATCTAAAAACTCTAAAAATAAGAAAATTATCGATTTAGCTCTACCTGTTTCTTCCGATGCATCTGCCAGTACAATTTCAGTAAATTCAGCTGTTATTCCGGAACTATCTGTTTCAGTTGGTAACTATGAAACTTCTCGTAACGCTGGTGTTACTTCTGTCAATGATGCGCCTGTTACCGTGAATGTGTCGACTGATTCTAATTTGGAATCAGTTCCTTGTAGTCTAAAAGTTGTACCACCACCTTTTATTCTATTTGTTGCCAGACTTAAATATGGTACGAAATCGACGGATATAATAAAATATCTGGAATCCAGAAATATTGATATTAATAGTCTACGGTGTCAGTGTTTGACACCCGACAATATTCCTGATAAACTGTCATCGTCATTTAAGATTTATGCACCTCAAAACATTGGTAAGAAACTGCTTGATACCAGTATCTGGCCTAGTAATATATTAGTACGTGAATTCTCGCCAAGGTCTAGAAATATGAAGACTTCAAAAAACTTAAAGAATCTTCGTTCTTCTACCAAAATGTAAGAGGCTTAAGAACGAAGTGTAGTGAATTCATAATTCTGAGATGATACTTTTAAAAATGCTCTTCTTTTTCCACCGAATTTCAGTATTAATAGATGTGATCGTTCTGCCACCAATAGTGTTCATCAAAGATTTGGTGGTGTCCTTATTGCTGTTAATAATCGTTTTACAGTTAATGATGTTGATATGTGTAATTACTTGGATTTGGAAATATGCTGTAGTAAAATTGATCTTATGAACTCAGTTTCACTGTTCATTGTAGCTGCCTATATTCCACCTAACAGCAATTACGATAAAATTGTCAGGTATTTGGAGGCTTTTAGTTATATCGTTGGCTTGCTGAAACCACTGGATATTATTTATATTTTTGGTGACTTCAATCAACCGCACATTAGCTGGTCTCCTGCTAATGACGATTGCACATTTTTGAATCCTGTTAATGCAACTAGCACTACTGAAGCCTATATGATTGATACGTTACTTTCACTTGGACTACTTCAGCTGAATAATGTTAAAAACTTCCAAGATCGTTCTTTAGACTTAGTATTTTCCAATAATACTAATGGTGTCTTGGTGATACGAAGTCCTAATGGTTTAGTTCATGAAGATGCTTATCATCCTTCGATTAAATTATTTTGTGAATTTGATTTTTCATGTGAGCTAGAATCTGCTCAATCTTTTAAATTTGATTTTAAAAATGTGGATTACTCTGCAATTTGTAATGCCTTAAGTAATTATAACTGGAGTGAGTTTCTTCTTTTGAACACTATTTGCAATGATTTTTATCGTATTAGTTTTGATGTTATTTTAAAATTTGTACCAGTTATTCTGGTTACAAATAATAACTTTGGAAATTGTCCGTGGAACAATGATCTAACTAATAAATTGAGATTATTGAAAAATAAAGCCTTTAGAAAATGACGTCTTAGTGAGCTAAATGATGATTACAGAGTTTATCGTAAATTGAAGTCTGAATTTAAGATAGCCATAACAAATGCGTACTATATTTATATTAATGAAATTCAAAATAGTATTAAAGTGTGCCCTCGCAAATTTTGGCAATTTACCAATTCCATGAATAATTCGGATGGCTTCCCTTCAGCTTTTTACTTTAATAATGAATGTGCTGAGTCACCTCAAAGCACATGTGATTTGTTTGCTACATTTTTTAAATCTGTTTATAATGATGATCAATTTGAATTTGACGAAAATTTCTTTAATTACATGGGTAATAATTCATGCTTAAACTTTAATAATTTCCAGTTTTCACCTACTGAAATTCTAAATTATATAAATAACCTTGAGCTTTCATTTAATCCAGGGCCAGATGGTTTACCACCAGTTTTTGTTAGAAAGTGTGGAATTCCACTTCATCCTATTTTGTGTCATATGTTTAACGTTTCCTTAAGAACTGGCTGTTTCCCGTCAATCTGGAAACTTTCATTTATTGTGCCTGTTTTTAAATCTGGTAAAAAAAAATAAGATTGATAATTACAGAAGTATATGCAAACAATCATGTATTCCTAAACTTTTTGATAGTTTAGTAACAGATAATTTATTTTTTCATTGCAGAAATCTTATTTGTCTTAATCAGCATGGCTTCATGAAAAACCGTTCTACGGTGACTAACCTCTTACTTTTTACGAATTTCATTACATCTGAATTTGCAAAGGGTAATCAAGTCGATACTATATATACAGATTTCAGTAAGGCATTTGATCGTGTTAACCATAAATTATTAATTTTTAAGCTAAAAAAATTGGGTTTACCTTACATGCTCATTAAGTGGTTATCATCTTTTCTTCAAGGCAGGCGACAATTTGTTAATTTTCGTAATTGTCTTTCAAATGAAATATTGGCTACTTCTGGTGTGCCTCAAGGGAGTCACCTAGGTCCACTTCTATTTATTTTGTTTGTTAATGACATTGTTAAATTTCTGCCTGACTGTTTACTGTTAATGTTTGCTGATGACTTCAAAATATTTTTTTCTGGTAAAGATGTATCTGATTATTATTTTTTTCTGGTAAAGATGTATCATATTATTTTGGTAACTTGATTATTGCCCAATACATAACTAGTCATAACCAATACATGGTTCAATATGCCGAATAGACGATTGTATACTTGGACATCACCTAAAAATAATGAAGATACCATAATAAAAAATCAAATCGATTTTATTTTAGTCAAAAGTCGCTTTAGAAACTCGATAAAGTCGGTAAAAACTTACCCGAGCGCAGATATGCAGACAGATCATGTACCAGTTATAGCAAAAATTAGAATCACATTAAAAAACGTTGGTAAGAAAAATATTGTAAATAAAACTAACCTGTCTATTTTAGTAACACCTGAAATTAAAGATTTTTATGGTACAAAGTTAAATGAAATGGTAAAAAGAGACAGAACGTTAATAACAGATGATCAGAATGTCAATAGTAAATGGATTAAATTTAAAAAACCATTATTAGATATTGGTGGTGAATTAAATAATAATAGTAATAAAATAGTAAAAAGAAAAAAAGAATGGATGACAAACGAAATTTTGTTATTAATGAATGGGAGGCAAAAATATAAAACTTCAAATCCAATAAAATATAAGTCATTTAACAGAAATATAAAGAAGAAAATTAGAGACGCCAAAAATCAATTCTGGGAAGCACAATGTGTAGAAATTGAAAATTTAGAAAAGAAACATGAATATTTTAAACTACATAAAAAAATTAAATTAACAACTAATAAAAAATTCAAGAATAGTCATGGTGCTCTAAAAGATAAGAATGGTCACATTATCGTTGATGCTACAGATAAATTGAACAGATGGAGAGAATATGTATTAGATCTTTTCCATGACATTAGAGTTGATGCTCCGGTTTTTGAGAGCTATGATGGGCCAAGTATACTAGAAGATGAAGTTAAAGCAGCCATTTCCAAATCGAAAAATCGACTAGCAACTGGTCCAGACAACATTCCTAATGAAACATTAAAGCTATTAGATGATGATGGTATTAAAATACTTACAGATATATTTAATAAAATATATGATGTTGGTGTAGTTCCTGATGACTGGCTTAAATCTACATTCACTCTTCTTCCAAAAAAAATAAGGCTTCCGAATGTGGTGATTTTCGTACCATCAGTTTGATGAGCCACACACTAAAAATTTTTCTTAAAGTGATTCATGAAAGAATATATCGTAAATTAGAAATTGACATAAGTGAATCACAATTTGGATTTGGAAAATCTTTAGGAACGAGGGACGCATTATTTACGTTTAACTCATTAATCCAAAGATGTCGTGATATGAATGTTGAAGTCCATGCGTGCTTCATAGATTTCGAAAAAGCCTTTGATAAAGTTAAACATAATAAACTGGCTCAAATTTTGATCGATAAAGGATTAGATAGTAAAGATATTCGAATAATTGCTAATCTCTATTGGAACCAATCAGCTGAAATTAAGACCGAAGATGGTATCACGGATAGCATCAGTATTAAAAAAGGAGTTAGACAGGGTTGCATACTTTCACCACTCCTGTTTAATGCGTATGCGGAGGAAATTTTTAAAGAATCAATCAATGAGTTAGATTTTGGTATCACAGTTAATGGAGAATTAATAAATGTCATTAAATTTGCTGATGATGCAGTGTTATTAGCTGAAAATGCAGAAGATTTATGTAAAATGTTGGAGAAATTAAACCTGAGTTGCGAAAATTATGGCCTAAAAATGAATACAAAAAAAAAACAAAATATATGGTGATCGACAAACGTCCAAGTATTAACCACAAACTAACATTGAAGAACGTAATAATAGAAAGAGTCCAAAAAATAAAATACCTAGGCACAGTTATAGAATCTAATGCGACAAATAAGATAGAAATAAATTCTAGAATAGAACAAGCAAGAGAAACTTTTAAAAATATGTCAAATTTATTCTGTAAGAGTTATATAGGCTTAACGTTAAAGATTCGCATGCTAAAATGTTATGTTTGGCCAATTCTTCTGTATGGAGTAGAAGCTTGGACATTAAGTAAGAATGAAATGAAGAAAATTGAAGCATTCGAACTTTGGACCTACAGAAGAACATTGAAAATATCGTGGAGAAAACACATCACCAATGTAGAAGTAATGAGAAGAATAAAAACAGAAGAATATTTATTAGTGAACATAAAAAAAAGAAAGCTCAGCTACTTAGGGCACATTATGCGGAATAGCAAATACCGAATACCCCAGCTTGACTCACCTCATCTTCAAAGAATATTCTTAATGTTGGTGATATACTATTTTTGCTAAAAAAATATGCCTTTATTGGTTCATAATTCAGAATTATGAACCAATAAAATATGCCTTTATTGGTTCATAATTCTGTAACAAGGTAACAAGGTGGCTAAGCCAGCAAATGGCTTAGCCACCTTGTAGGAACATGACGTAACATTTCTGTCCATTCTGTATCAGTCCATTCAAAAAATTCCCTCAACTGTGTTGTTTTTTTGTTGATGAACTAAATTCATTATATATTTTAATTACAATAACTTCAACATCAATTTTAAGATAATAACATGCTTTCTTAGCAATATTATGCAAAATATGAAGATTACAACCGACGGCAACAATATTTTCGTTTTGTTTTTTTAAACTAGTGAAAACGTTATTACTTTTTGCCAAAATTGATGTTAGCATTATCTGCTCCGTAAGCGGTTGTATTCTGTAACGATAATCCATTTCGGTTAAGTTCCATATTAATTGCATTTACAATTGTTGCAGTATCCTCTGCTTTCAATGAAAAAAATGAAATTAATGATGTTCGTATAACAATCATTACATTTATCGAACTTTCTTAACATTAATGGAAAAGTCTTAATATTGCCTGTGTTTGAAGCGTCAGTACTTATGGAAAATGGATGATTATCACTTAATTTTCTTAAAACATATTCCCTTGACTTAGGTCCAAGAACTTTTGATATAATAGCTGCAACTTTTGTTTCCACCAAAATATTTTGTTGCTATATCAGAATCTGGGAACATTACCGTAAATAAAGAACTGGAGCATCCAGTTGAGACATAACTATGTGAATGGACAACAGTGTAGTAACAAAATGCTGCCTCTGCTAATTGCACAGGATCCTGTGATTTCTCTTGCTTATTTGAAATTTTTTTTAAATTTTAGATGATCCAGCAGCTGCTTCATAATTTTTTTATGATTTGTTGATTTTAAATGTTTTACAACATCGTTTATACCACCATGACCAATAGTGAAATTAAGATTACTGCAAATAGAGCATTTAGCACAAAACTCATCCCTTCCAGGTCGCAACCAGTTATGTGTGCAGTTTCTTATAACGAACTAAATGTTAACTTTTTTTTACTGGTGTAGGTGGTTCACTTTCCGAAGAACTTGATGAAATGTTTAACATTTTCTATTCATTTGCAGGGGCAACAAAAAATAATAGTTAAATTACTGACATAAGCCAATTCAATTAAAAATTACCAACCTTAGTAAATTTTTTTAACAATTAATTTAAATTTAATTTTTTATTTCTTTAAACAGCTCTATATTTTTAAATGGCTTTCAGAATTTCAATTTTTGCCTGTATAGATTTTACTATAGTCAATTAAACGAATTAAACTTGGCTGGATGCTGGAAACAAATACGAATTAAACCTGGAAACAATAACACACTAATTTTAACTTTTATGGTAATTACACCTGGAAATAATAATAATCACCTACTTTTAACTTTAGACTCTTAATTATATGTAATCATTTTCAAAAATACTGATTTGTTTGACACAAATTTAAAGCTTTTCATGTTTGACACAAATTTGAAGTTTTAAACACTAACACCCTGTAAACTAAATGCGAATTCGGTTAGAGCGTATCGTAAGTTGATCGGTAGTGGTTGGCTGCGTCTTTAAAATGAAAATGAAAATAAAAATTACCGAATTCAGTACTGGCGGGAATTTGGCAGACCTAAGCGGGATTTATGTACTCTAAGCGGGCCTAAGCGGGAATTATGTACTCTAAGTATGGCATCCCTGGTTCCAAAACGAAACTGAAACCATCGGTAACAAAAGAAAATGCATCGTTCTTATAACACAACTGAACAACTTTGGCAAAAAATTATTACAATGACAAGTTATTGCTCCTGTTAATTTTTCAAAATATATGTAATATGTTGTATAATCTGCAATACATAAGACAATAGTTTAAGTATTTAATGTGCAATTGTAATTTCTTAAAATACAGTACTTGCATGAAAATAATTTATATTTAAAAACAAATTAAAAACCCAAATTAATACAAATTAATCATATTTACATTTTGAAGAATTATAATATAATTTAAATTGTAAGTAAATTGTATATATATATATATATATAATTTTTTTTTTTTTTTTTTATTTTCCTGTTCACTCCGCTAGGGAGTATAGGGCTTCAAGTACTGAGTTATCTGCACTTGCAGTTTCTGTAACAGTTTTGTATTGCAATTTGGACCTACTAATTTTTTATATGGATTCCGAACCATAAATTTCTTTATAGTGAAGAAACTATTAATTGCAACAAGCTAATGGTTTTTTTTTTATTCGTGAGACATTTGTTGTTAGCAAATGGTCTCTGCCGTTAGCATTTTTCCCAGTCTTAAATTACATTTTATTATAATTTTATTACTGGTACTCATTTAAAGCTGAGTAAACTTAGACCAACATCGATGTCTTGGACGGGCGTCGAACCCAGTACATAAGGCACCACAGCTTAGCACACCACCACTTAAGCCACACTACCACTTAAGCCACCGTTGTGTTATATGAAATTTGGAAAATTAAAAATAATAATTATATATATATATACAATGCGGTAACTAGCTCTTCCAGTGCCCTGTGCAATATTTTTTATAAAAAATATGCGAGCTCGTACATATTTAAATCTTTGCTGTAGATGTAGATAATGGCAAGATCAGCAGCCGCTTTTTTTAAATCTACAACGCTGTCTTTTTCTAAATATGACATCTGACATCTATATCATGATACAAATATACAAGATATGACATCTATATCATGATACAAATATACACTGACATCTATATCATGATACAAATATACAAGATATGGCAATGCGCATATCTGCCAACTTCATTCTTTTGTTTGAAGTTTCTGTGTGACGTAATAATATCCATTGTAAAATTGTAAACAATTGTGTTGTGTTATATGAATTTTGGAATATTAAAAATAATAATTAAATAATATGTGGTGCACAGTATTTAATTGTAAAAACAATAATAATAAGCCTTTAAATTCAGAAAGTGTTGGTAGTTTTTTTACGTTTCCGAAAAATCAAAGTTTGCTAAAACAATGGATTCTGTTTTGCAAACGTAAAGACAAATTTAATTGGAAAACCGCAAAAATTTGCTGTAAACATTTTGTGAAAGAAGATTTTGTAAATTATTTACAATATGAAATGGGTAAATATACAATATTTTTTACATATAGAATTTTATTAATATTTTTTTTAAGGATTAGAAGATAGATTGCAGTTGAAACCGGGATCTGTACCTAAAATTTATATAATTTGTGAGGATGAAATTAAAGAATCTGAACGTGCTGAAAGGATGAACGTTCGAAAAAGTAAAAACTTGGTTTTATAATTTATTAGAACAAACAAATGTAGTTGAAAATAAAACAAGTCAATTTGATGTGCCAGCTGATGTTGAACCTGAAGAAGACTGGAAATTAAAATATGATGAAATGTACAGTATAAATAATAAAGTTCAACTGGAAATTGATCATCTAAATACGGAAATGTATATTAAATATTTGTGTTTGTATGTCTAATTATTTTAGTTCTTGTTATTTTAGGAAAAATTTGAAATCAGAAAATGTTCGTTTGCTAGAAGCCGAAATATCTAACAATCTTGAAATTGATAATTTAAAAAAACAACTAACTATAAGTGAATTACATAGAGAAAACTTAGAAAATAAATTGTTAGAAATATTTACGGTTGGCCAAATTAAAAAAATAAAAGTTGGTTCAAAAAGATTGAACTGGACAGAAGCTGATGTGGCAAGATCAATCACACTGTCGGACATCAGAGTTATTGGCAGTAAAAATTTACTTCCTTTTCAAAAAGGTAAAAATTTACTTCCTTTTCAAAAATGTAATAGTTTAATATATTGTACATAATATAAACATTACTTTTGGTAAATTTTAAGGCATTATACAAAGCAACAATGCTCTGAAATTACTCCATGAAGATTTGAAAGAACGTCTCGGTTTTAAATATATATTTACGTATCGTTTGAAAATTTTTTTGGTGTAATTCGCTCTAAAGGAGGCATTCATGACCATCCAGACAGACAAGAGTTCAAATATCGTTTAAGGTTCTATATTTTAGGACATAATGAAGGAGCTTTGTCTGAAAATGGAAATGTATCCTTAGTAGCGGAACCGACATTGACAGGCATGGATTTACTTCAGTTCAATAATTTATATTATTAATTAATTATGTTTATTTCACATTTTAGGATCTATGTTTAAAAGTATTTTGAACATGAACATTGAAGTAATAACAGATTACGCAGAAGATAAAGATTTTGCTTCAATGGAATATGATGGATTGGAAAATCTAGCTGGATACATATGCAAAAGGTTGCATAATGAATTTCCAGATATTCGTGTCAATGCTGAGAATGATAGTAGCTACACATGGGTGAATCACTTAAGTGAAGGCGGATTGTCGAAACCAACCGAACAAATGATGGGATATATGATGGAACTTGAAATGATATTTAATGAAGCCAACGGGGAAGAATTATTAATAATAAAAAATTATATAAGTCACATGTTAAATTTAGTTGAACATGTTGACTGCAGTAATAAAATAAAAAAACTTTTTATGCGTGTCAGAATGTATTTTCGCATAATAAAGTTAAACCGGCAGATTTTAGAAAACTTAAAATCAAAAAAAGAAAATACAAAAAAATTATTACTTGAAAATTTATATAAATATAAGTAAATTTCCGGTAACAATTGTCTTTTAATAAATATATTCCTATAGATAGATTTTTTGAAATTGAAAAACGAATAAATTTCATATAAATACGACGGCATATACATATTTTATAGATATTGTGACGTCATGCGCAGAACAGTGTCAAAATGAAACGCCGGAATGCCATATCTTGTATAATTGTATCATGCATCTATATGATAATACTTACCAATTGGAAAGCATTACTTTTTACTTTATTATATATAAGAAGCATTATTGAAGAAGAATGTTTTAGTTTGAGTTTTTTATTTAAATGATCAAATAAACGTGTTATAAAATTTAAAAAATCTTTGTTTGATTCGATCATCATAACATTTAAAGAGATATTGTTAGCTAGTACAAGTGCGCAGCTAACATCCTCATATGGCGCAGTAGTTGCTGCAAAGTAAAATCAAATTAATACTTATTACATTTTCAAGAAAATGTCATCGCTACATGCTTTTTTTGAAACTGCATCTGAAGAAGTTCTTCAGAATTTTACTTTTGATGCTCTCAAAGTTGAATTATCACGAAGAGGTATTGAGCCTCCCCCTGCAAACAAAGCTGATGCAATTAAAATAATTATGGAACACAACAATTCGCTTAATATCAAACCAATTGTTGATCAAAAACACCAAATTCAACAAGTAGTTCTTAATCCCGATATCACTCAAACTTTAGGTACAGTGGCGAAGATGGTAATCAAGTCGAGAAATTTTTAAGTTCTAAAAAAAAGGTAACAAAATTCAATGGTTGGTAAGATGACGTGAAATTGGCCTTTGCAACTAGTAAGTTAACAGGTATTGCTAAAAATTGGCAAAATGTTGATGGCGATGGTATAGATAATTGGGTACCATGGTCGATAGGTTAACAAGTCGAAACCAAAACTTTAATGAAAGTTTATTACAATATTTCAGTAGTAAACTCGAAATAATTTCAAGACCCCCTAGAAACATCATAATTCCTGTCAACGAACAAATAACGTATTTAATTGAAGGAGTCTTAGACAACGCTGATCGACGATTACTACGCATTGGAGCTCCACAAACAATTAATGGTCTTTTTGAATTTGCACAGAGACTGGACGATGACACTAAGATGAAATCCAAATTTTCAATCAATCATAATGCTAAATCTTTTGAAAATTCCAACATTAAAAACTCAGTGAAAACCAATATCACTCAATTAAATAATTTATCAAATAAAACAACTAATAAATATTCATGTCCAAGGTGCAAAAAGGAACCGTTTCTCAATGTCCACTACCATTTACAACATGTAATAAAACTGGCCATTCAATAAACGCTTGTCCTGAAAAAAATCAATTACAGATAAAACCATTAAATAATTGTGCATTAAAGTCGATATGTAATGATCGTGGTTTGCCAATTGTTGAAGCCATTATTTTTGATGGTACACAGACAACAGCACTTATCGATGGTGGCGCAGAGCAATCAATAATTGATTCAAGATTAATAACAAGTAACATAACCATTAATAAGTATGATGGTGATTCAATTACATTAATTGAAAATGTTTGCAAACCAATTGGACAAATTGATTTGTTTGTGTTAGTGGGTGATGTAGCGTGTACACTTGGTCCAGTAGCTGTAGTAAGAAACAGTCCAGTTCCGCTAATATTAGGAAGTGACTGGAGACAAACTACAAATGTTACGGTAGTCATGGAACCAAATAGCGACATTCAAATCCATAAAAAACAAAAAAAATTTGAAATTCCAGCAAAAAATTTGAATAATTATATTTCAAAAAATTCATTGAATATTTCAAGTTCTCTTCAAACGGAATTAAACGAACAAATCCTAAAATTTGATAATTTCGAAACTAATATTCATATTTTTAAATTCAAACAAATTATTCAAAATAATGTTGAAGCATTTTCAACAAATGAAAATATCATTGGTCACTGCAAAATTGGTGAACATTGCATACAATTAACAGATAATAAAGCAATAAATAAACAAACTGAAGATTTTGAACAACAAACAACAAGTTTATTAAAATCACCAGTATATACTAAAACTAATAATAACGTATCATCTGTTCATGGATCAAAAAATAATCAATCAACGATAACAACGATACCAACATCGACACCATTAATTTTATCAACATCATCGTCGTCACCAGCAGTAACAGCTACACAATTAAATAAAGAAACAACAACAACAGCATCATCAACAACATCAACAACAACAACAATAACGTCCACACCATTACCAATATCGACAATAAATACAATAACAACAACAACAACACCTGGAACATATGGAACAACAGGTGTTACAATTGGTACAAATACAATACCAATAAAATTAATTGATTCATTACAAACAACAATAACAACACAATCACCAACAGTATCATTATCTGCACCATTAATTCTATTAACACAAAAACAACAATTATGTAATAAAATATCATCGCAAACACAAACTATACCACCATCAATTAAAAACATCAAAAACAAAATCAATCATTATTACCACCCCAATCGCCAACAATCCAACAACAACAACAACAACAGCAGCAAGAACAACTACAATCATTAAATTTAAATCTATCGTCAACATCAATATTAACAACATCGCCTGCAATATTAACAACAACAGCAACAAGAAAAACTTCAACAAAATCAACAAATGATTCAGGAAAATCAAATGAAGATAAATCAATTGTTACAAAAGAATTAAGAACAATAATTCAAGCTGGAAAACAAAAAAATATATTTATAACTAAAGGAAAAACTGTTGAAGAAAATCGTAGTAGTAATAATAAATTAAGTCCGAGGTATGAAAATAAACCTTACCAAATTTATAAAATACTTGGTGATAATGTTGTTAAAGTTAGAAAAGTTGATGATTCTGGAAATGAAATAATAAAAACAATTCACACAGCACAATTAAAATTGCATAAGCAAAGAATTGCCAAAAATGAAATTACTTCCAAATTTGATTTTGACGTTCAAGATGTAAACAACGACCCAGTAAACAATTTATCAACAGAAACAGAGCTTGATTCAGAAACCGAATATCAAAATAACAATATATCAAATTCAGGCCCTCTACCGTCTAAGAAATTCGAATCGTTCGAGTTTCGTATCAGGCAGATCAGAATTTCGCATCCATCAGTACCGCGTAAGAGATTCGAATGAAGAATAGTTTTGCCAATTGAGAAATTCAATTTTGACAGAAAAATTTTTTTTTCGTTTACAAATAATTATTTTGTATACAAATCGAGTTGTTTTATTTATTTAAATATTATTTGGTTTTGTTTTATAAAATTAAATTAAAATGGATTTTTCAATTGAAGTTTATTTTAGTGATAGTGATAGTGATTCCGAAAATGCTGAAAATCGAAGAAAGTTATGTATAAAAAGAAAGGAAATCAGAGATAAATCTAATGTGTTAGATTTACCACCTAAAAGGTAATGAATTATTTTTTTTTACATTATTAACAGAAATGTAACTAAATTTTATATTTATTTACAGCTTTAGAAAAATTTTTAGATTATCTAAAGAAGCTTTTATTTATTTATTAAATGAAATAAAAGACGAGCTGAAAAGAGCTCAACGATCAACGGCGGTGCCTCATATAATAAAATTATCTGCAACATTGCGATTTTATATGTATTTTATAATCAGCCTATACCTATTAAAACAAAATAGTTCAATATTGAAATATAAATATTTATATTTTAGTTACTTTTTCCATTGGATTGCTGTGCGTACTGGAGGTCCTTCTGCATTCAACTGGATGCTTAACCTATCCCACAACCTAGACGATGCCACCCTAGCGTCTGCAGACTTTAAATAGCCCTGAGCCATTTCTTTATGATGTTCCATAAATTCCACCATCACATCAAATTGCGACGGTTTCGTACTTACTTTTGTCCTAAAACAAAAAAAAAATATTTTCATTATTTTATATATAAATACATTTCATTAATACATTACTTACATATTAAACTATAAGAAAACACTATTTTTATTATTAAATTAAAACTACAAAAAACACTTTCTATTATTAATTTAAATATATACAACAAAATTAAATTATATTTTTTTAAATTAACAAAAATAAAACGAAAAAACATAGGTAAAAGAAAAAAAAACAATAAACAAAGCACATTCGAAAACAAATTAGTTTCGCCTTACATGGTACGGATTATTCGAATCCGAATCTTATTTTCCGAAACTCGGAGTAGGCGGTAGACGCCCAGAAATCGACAACGATAATGAAGATAACACACTACCAATACAAGAAAACAAAAGAGTACGCGTAGCCCCAAGATGGTTACAGGATTACGAATTAGAGTAATCAAAATTGCCAGGAGTCAATTTACTTAGGATGATCATGTCAGCACTGACATCTATATTATAATACTTACCAATTGGAAAGCATTACTTTTTACTTTATTATATATAAGAAGCATTATTGAAGAAGAGTGTTTTAGTTTGAGTTTTTTATTTAAATGATCAAATAAACGTGTTATAAAATTTAAAAAATCTTTGTTTGATTCGATCATCATAACATTTAAAGAGATATTGTTAGCTAGTACAAGTGCGCAGCTAACATCCTCATAGAACCATATAGAAAGCTAAAATCTTTACAAATATTTCTAAGTTCTTCATAAAGCCAATCTATTTGAGACAACAGTTGTACAAAAACATTGTACATTTGCATTTTAATCAAACTTTCGGACGTCATGCTACTTCCTTCATCCGGTGCTTCATCAATTTCCAGTTTTTTAACTATTCTGCTACGTTTACTGCGAAATCCAACCTGTAAATCCATAGTTTTAACCCAAAAAATTAAAAAAAACTACGTCAATTGTTTTTGGTGTTGTGTATATTTTTTTTATTATTAGATATAAATTACGAAAACTTTATGCAAATAAAATTTCGCAAAATATATTTATATCAAAATAATAAAATTAAAAAATTTCAATCATTTTTGAATTAAATCGTTATAGTAATAATCCAAAACAATGGATTTTTCAATATCAGAAACTGAAAAAAGAAAAGAAGTTTTAATTATAAATGGATATGTTTGTTACAAAGAGCGAACAACTGAAGAAAAGACTAAGATTATTTGGAAGTGTGCATATTACTTTAAAACGAAATGCAAATTTAGAGTTCATCTTATAAATGGAAAAATAACTATTCCACCTAAAGAGCATAACCATGCCGGAGAAGCCGCGCATATAGAAGCTGCGAGACATATGAATAATATAAGGTTAAAAATTAGCACATCTTGTATTGGTAATATGCAAGTTGTATTAATAATAATAAAGTCCCACGACACCTTTCCCCTCCTAATTCCGCACGTGAGGAGGACCATTCTTCTTATTATTTTCTGCATGAATGTATTGAGGTACAGTCATGCAAAGATATCAAGAAGTTTAGAGAAAAAAAGAAAAAATAATTAATGTAAAATATTGATAATGAAATTCATAAACCACTTGATACTTTCACCACTACCAGAAAGATACCTCCACCACTATCAGAAATAATAACAAAAAAAGAGGAAAGCAAGGCACATAGGACATGCTTAGTACAAGCATTACAATAAAGAGCTGAACCAATCAATTATTACTGCATTCGGACGTTGTAGTAATAGATTACCACCTGTATTGGGCTTCACTATTCTAATAGAAAGTTACTACTTCCCTCCACTGTCATCCATTACTACAGGTCGGAGTCAGGAAAATGTTATCCAGACCAGTAACTAATTTGTAAAAAAGTATAAACATATATATAATTTAAATTAATAGAATAAAAACATATATACAAAAACCAAGCTCAAATTAAGAGACTATTGGCTATAGGCCTCACAGTTCTGAAAAGAACGCTACTACTTCCTTAAGCCGTCATCTAATAGGTCGAGCATACAATAGTATTTATACTGCATTCACAGAAAAAGAAGTGAAATAGTCAATTAAAAATTAAAGATCTTAAAATTAAATTAAAATTAAAATAAAAGTGTGACAAAACAGATTGAATGTATATACAAAAGCATATATACAAAACATGCAAAAGTCAATGAAAATTATTTTAGTAGCCTCTTTAGGACGTGTTTACTATACTGGAAGTCAAAAGACGCACAATTATTGACTTCCCTGAGCATTCGAATAATAGGCTCATTTTTCCCATAGTCAGAACTGTGAAATTGTAGTTTGAACAAAGTCACCGACCTGAGCGAACGTGGATTAACATTCAGGCACATTCTACTAAGTAGATTGGGTGCGTCAATGGCGCCCATGAACACCTGATGGACAAATACGATGTCAGCAATTTCTCTACGCCGTTGAAGTGTCTGTAAATCAATGAGCTTGAGCCGGTCAACGTATGGTGGTAAGTTGAAACGGTCAACCCAAGGCAGCCCACGAAGTGCAAACCTTAGGAATCTGCGTTGAACCGCTTCAATACGATGACAATGTATCTGTTGGTATGGAGATCAAACTTGACTAGCATATTCAAGTAAAGGTCTAACAAATGTCATGTACAAAGTCTTAGTAACAAATGGATCCGAAAACTCCTTGGACCAACGTTTCACGAAACCAAGCATTGAGTTCGCGCGGCCAACAATATTATCAAAGTGAGAGTGGAAATTAAGTGATCTGTCGCAGATAACTCCCAAGTCATGAATTTGAGATACTTTAGGGACGAGCTCACCATTCAGATAATAGTCACGTGTTGGTGCTTGACTACGTTTACGAGAAAACGTGATGCTTTGACATTTGGTAACATTGAGTTCAAGCCGATTCATAGAACACCAAGTAGAAAATTTGTTCAATTCAGCCCGAAGAACAGCACTATCCAAAGCTGACGAAATTTGTTTCGAAATTTTCATGTCGTCAGCGTAAATATTAGTTTCCGCGTTATTAATAATTAGGGAAACGTCGTTTATAGATAGTATAAAGATTAAAGGGCCAAGGTGGCTACCCTGGGGTACACCAGACTTAGCAATAAAAGAGTCAGAGAGTACAGAACGAAATAGTACCTTATAATTACGATCCCTAAGATAAGAATCCATCCAACACATAAATGTGGGAGGAAAACCTAGTGCACGTAATTTAAAGATAATTATAGAGTGAGAAAGTTTATCAAATGCTTTACTGAAGTCAGTAGTAATAGCATCAAAGCCCTTTTCCATTGAATTGATAGTGCTAGAGACAGATTCAATAAGATTAGTAGTCGTAGAGCGGCCTTGAAGAAAACCGTGTTGACAGTCTGAGAAAAGTACTTTGCTGTTAAAGTAAAGACTGTCGTAAACTATACTTTCAAATAATTTCGGAATAGATGATAATTTAGCGATTGGCCTATAGTTACCAATATCAGATTTGTCGCCCTTTTTGTGAGTTGGGATAATAAAAGATTCCTTCCAAAAGCTTGGAAAAATCCCCTCATACAGTGACCTTTGAAATAACTTGGTAAGAGGCTGAGCCAAACTATCACTGCATTTTTTTAAAATAACAGCTGGAAGACCATCTGGGCCAGAAGTAAAGTCATCTTTCAATTTATTTAATTTGTCGATAACAATCTCTAAGTTTATGCTAACGTCCACGAAAGATGTCAAAGGGTAATTATCTAAGTAATTGAAATAGTCCGCATCAGGCACAAAGTCATTATTGCTAAAGGCATGGCTAAAAAAATTAGCGAAGTAATTAGAAATTGCCTTAGAATCATTAGAGGACTGATTGTTATATTTAAATGAACAAGGAAAGCCATCGCATTTCTTTTTAAAGTTTATAAATTTCCAGAAGTTTTTCGGATTGGAAATAATGTCGAATTGCATTTGGCTTAAGTAGTCGGCATATAGGTTTTTAGATAAAACCGAAAATTCATTGACGACAAGAAGATAAGATAAATAATCAGCCTCAGATTTTGAAATTAGTTACTTGTGCCAAACCCTATTTCTACGGTTTCTTAAGGAACGAAGATCATTGTTGTACCAAGGCGGGGAAGACGAAAGATTTTTTTTCTTTGAAACAGGCACTGATTTTTCTACACACTTGAAAATCTTAGTATAGAAATTAGATATAGTGATATTAAGATTAGGACAAGGGTCAAGAATAGAGTTAAGTCAAGATCACGAAGAAGGTTATTTAGTTTAGTGAAATCAGTTATACGAAAATTAAAGTAATAAGAAGTATCGTTAGAGGAAAACGAAAAATTACGTTGATAGGAGTAAGTAATAGATAAAGGTTGATGGAAAGCATCAATCACAGAGAGAAATTGAGAGCTCTCAGCCACTACACAGTTAGGAGCGTCAGTAGAGAAGACTAAATCAAGTTGCCTGTTTAAATTGTTTAATATATTACTGATCTGGAATAGGCTTGAATCTGAAATATAATCAATGAATGTTGTCTCAATAATCGACAAAGCATTAGATGCCACAAAGTGTGAGTCGTCATCTGAGGGAATCCAAACAAGCCTAGGTAGATTGAAATCACCAAGAATCAGCATTTCATCATCAACCCCAAGTATAGTGTGTAGAAAATCTACCGCACTAAGAAAATCCTTGTAATATTCAAGTGAGCTGGAAGGGTGAATATAACAATTCAAAATATAAAGGAAACTTCGTCCAATTGAGATCCGAATGCAAACTAATTCAGTTTTACCAGAATTAGGGAAAGTGATTAAACTAGAATCGAAAGATGACCTAACGGCAATGAGTACTCCACGACCCCCACTCTTGCCATCTTTACGGAAGACATTAAAGTCGGAGGCAAAGAGCTCATTGTCATTAAAGCCCTCACAAAGATTAGTTTCAGTCAGAGCATAGATTTCGAAAGGAAGTATTTGAGATTTAGAAAAAAACATCTGAAGTTTTAGTACGAAGCCCCCTAACATTTTGGTAGTAGAGGGACAAAGTACTTAGTTTTTTGAAGTATTAGAAGATTTAAAGTTATTAATAGAAGCTAAAGTTGTTGGACGTGGCATAAACTCTTTGAAAAAAATACCCTTAGGCCAAAATTGATTGTCAAGTAATTTAGAAAAGTCCTCAATTGAAACTGTTATTTTAGAAGACGCAACGTGAGCGCTGTCTAGACTGATTTTCTTACATTTAATACAATTAATATTGATACCCGAAATCTTTTTCTTAATATGGGCAATCACCTCGTCTGTCGATGTTTCAGGATGAAAGCGCGAAGTAAAGATTGATTTCGGGTGAGATACAACACGGAGACTTGACGTGGGGGCCGGATTAGAGACAACACTTTTAGCAGAATTATGCTGATTAGAAACGATTACAGTTTTATTATTAGATTTTCCATTATTAGTTCTCCTATTCATCCGCCTACGCGATTTCCGATTTCCAGTTGCAGTAGAAGGCGCAGATGAAGAAAGCGTTGTAGCCGATTGATTATTAGGAGGAGTGGGACTAGGAAAACGCATTTCATCAAATAATGAAATTTCATTAATAACTTCCACTTCAGGTTGGGAGCCAGAAGTGGAAGGTATTTCCATAGTGTGCAATGGTGCACTATTTAATGAAGGTGCTGGAGCAACGGCCGAGCCCAAGCCTCCTAAAAAATTAGAATTAATAGTCCTGAAACCAACCTCACAAGAGGAACTAAAGTACTTGAAGTCAATCGATAATTTTTGCAAGAAATCAGAAACCTACAATTAATATTGATACCCGATTCAGATCCTAGTCGTTGAAAGTTAGATACGATTCAGATCTCTATCGATGAAACATATTATAGCTTTAGCTTTCGTTCCAAAAAACAAAGTTATTGAGTATTTTAATATAATTGTTAAAGAAAAAATAATTCCTGAAGAAGCAAAAGGTTTATTAGAATACTTTGAAGATAAATATATTGGTACAATTGGATTAGGAGGCGTGCGGCGAACACCAAAGTTTTTGATTTCTGAATGGAACTGTTATGGGTCTGCTCTACATCAATGTTTGCGAAGGATGGAATAATGGTTTCCACAGACTAATCAACGTCGATCACCCAAGCATAAAGCTGTTCATGAGAATTTATTTCTGAGCAAGCAAAAAATGATAAGACCCGAGAGCAAATTATTGCTGGCGGCCAAGGAGAACCCAAAAAGAAGAAATATAAGGACTGTGCTAAACAATGAAAATTAAAAAGGTGTTTTTTTTTTTTTTTTGGGGAACGCAAGAGAGCACTGCGACCTTGAGATCTATTGTGCGTTTACTGCCCCTTTCTCCCTAGCCCATATTAAGAGAGCGTATAATAATCTTAATAGTTTGGTTATTAGTTTTCTATAGAAATAAAACACGAGTGTTTCTTATCACAGTAGATTATAATTTATTTCATTTGTATGTATAGTTCTAATAATGATTATTATCTTATGTATAATTTTCACTTTATGTTATTTAGTCTATGATAAACATGTGCTACAATTAATTAATTATTATTTTAGATTCACGATATAACATTTGCTTATACGAGGAGTTTCCTCAATGATAGCTAATTGATAACTGATAACTTTCTCTTGCAACTGACTATTAAGTATATTTACGATGAGAGAATATAATTAATCATCTCAATAATAATTTTAACGAATAATTATAATTGAGATGAATAACTGTAATTATTAGTTTCTCATCTGAGTCAAGAATTTGATTTAAATATTCGAGATGATAATTATTGTATTATGTTTGATAATATTTGAACAGGGTGTCGCTACATCACCCTCCTTTCAGTAGGAATGGTACTTTTAATTCCTGATTCATTCATTTTAGTAATGTTTTTATTTAAATAAAAAAAATGGTTGACTTAATTTTTCATTTGACTTTATTGTGAAAGAAGTGAGAAGGAGGAAAAAAAAATGTTAGTGCTGAAAGATATTTGTAATGAACATTGCATTACGATAAATTAATTTGTTAAACTTGTAGGGAAATCATTAATAAAAAAATGTGATGATACTATATGTATTTACTCTAAATATAACGTAATACTATTGAATTTACGTTTAAAAAAAAATGTGTGAGTTTGTAAAAAATTTATTTGAATTTTACATGTTTTTTATGCTTGTGGTTGTCTCCACTCAATATACTAAATGCTGGTTTCAAACGGTCAATAGAACTTTCTGACTACAGGGAATGGCCCATCATACGGAGGTTGCAAAGATTTTTTAACTTTATCGACTCTGATAAATACTTGTGAGCAATTCTCTAATGATTTTGGAATGAATATGTCATCTTGCTTTCTAACTTTGGGTTCTGAAGCTTTCAGGTTTTGCATGAATTTTTTTAATTTGGTTACGAATATAAACGAGTCAGATTCAGAACTAGGACTTTTTGTGAAAATCTCACCTGGAATTTATGTTTGGCCATAAATCATTTCTGCTGGTGAGCATCGTAAATCTGCTTTAAACGCGACGCGAATTCCGAGCAGAATAAATGGCAGTTCATCACTCCAATGTACGGTATTACACCTTGCCATTAGTGAGGATTTCAAACGTCTGTGAAATCTTTCAACAATACCATTTGATTGAGGATGGTAGGCTGTGGTACGTATATGGTGTGTGCCAATAAATTTGGTGAATGTAGAAAACAGTCGTGAAACAAATTGTGATCCACGATCTGTAGTTAAAATAGATGGTACACCAAATCTTGAGAGATATTGTGCGACAAATGTTTTAGCTACAGTTGCTGTAGAAATATCTTTAATTGGATAAGCTTCTGACCACCTTGAAAATCGATCGACTATGGTAAGAATATACTGATATCCGGAGGAAAATGGAAGTGGGCCAACCAGGTCCAAATGAATGTGTTCAAACCTATCGTTTGGTATATTAAATTTTTGAAATTCTGATCGTGTGTGTCGATGTACTTTCGATTTCTGGCAAGAGCAACAAGATTTCGCCCAATTGCCGACATCTTTGTTCATATTAAAAATATCTATCAGAAATAAGCTTACGAAATGTTCTAACGCTCGGGTGTGATAGACTATGCAATTTTTCGAACACAATTTTTCGAAGCGTTGTTGGCACGAATGGTGGGTTTGTACCAGTACTAGTCTCACATAAAATTTCGTCTTTCGATAATGGTCCGCTAATATTATTGAAAGTGATACTACTTGATTTTGAATTGGAATTGTCATCAATGAATTTCTGGATTGAATTGTCCGATTTTTGCTCATTCATAAATTATAATCTAGTATGGCCAGTCGCCTGCGATACAATTTTCAATAAAATTAAATTTTGGTAATTTTTGTAATTGAGTTACATGAGCATATATAGGTGTTAAATCTTGAGCCAAGCTAGGTATAAATCTGTGGTAATAATTTGCCATGCCTATAAAGCGTTGAATTTGTTTGATGGAACTCGGTTTAGGAAAATCAAAGATGGAACTAACTTTATCTGTCGATGACAGAATTCCATCTTTTGAAATGGTGTAACCGAGAAAGTCAAGTTTGTTGATACCAAAAACACATTTTGCTGGTTTAATTGTTAAACCTAATTTTTGTAATCTTTCAAACAAAAGTGTTAAATGCTCTAAGTGTTCTTGTTCGTTGCGACTAGCTATTAAAACATAGACGAAGGTAAAATCTAACCCTGCAATATAGACGAAGGTAAAATCTAACCCTGCAGTCACTTACATAAAACGTTGGAACGTTTGGCTTGCGTTACGCAGACCGAAACTCATTCGAGGAAACTCGAATAAACCGAAAGGCGTGGTAATAGCTGTTTTATACACATCTTCAGCAGCGACAGGTATTTGATGATAGGCTCTGAATAAATCAATTTTGGTAAATATCTCGCATTCAGCTAGGTTTATTGTGAAGTCCTGAATGTGCGGAATTGGAAATCTGTCCGGAATGGTGGAAGATTTAGTCGTCTATAGTCACCACAAGGACGCCAATCATTGCAATCTTTCTTTGCTACCAGATGCAAAGGGGAAGAAACCGGAGAAGATGATGGCCGACAGATACCTAATTCGAGCATGTGATCAAATTCTAATTTGGTTGATTTGTGTCTTGTTGAATCAAGACGACGAGGTTTACTGAATGGTAAATGACCAGTAGTAACGATGTGGTGTACAACAGTATGTTTTGACGGGGCATTAAAAGATGGTGGATCCGTAATTTTATGGAACTGTTTCAATAATTTTCCGTATTTATCATCCAACATGTATAATACAGGAGTTGGTGTGTCAGCTGATCTGATCGAAAACGCGTTGATTGAAATTGACGTTAAGTTATCAATTAAGCGTTTGGATTTAAGATCAACAGAAATATTAAATTTTGATAAAAAATCAGCGCTAATAATAGGTCTGTTAACATCTGCCACCAAAAATGCATGTTTAAAAGTACGTTTTAGGCCTAGATTTAATTCTAGTAATTTGTTGCCGTATGTATAAATTTTTGTTCCAAGAGAAATCTTTATCTTTGTTTGTGAGATTTTTTAAATTGTTTGCCGGAATACATGACAGATCAGCACCAGTGTCTACTAAAAATTGTAATTTGTTTATTTTATCTTTGATAAATAAGCGCCAATTTGTATTATGGATTCTACTGCTAGCCGCTGGAACAGAAGAAATAATTAGTTTTTTGAATCATTGTATTTATCACCTGTTGGTGATTCTTTGAATTTGCAAGGTTGTGTACATTTGGTTGCTTTTGCACCGAATTTACGATGATACCAGCAATTTTGTATTTTTTCCGCGGATCTATCATACGATTTAGATCTATCACGCGATTTAGATTTATCACGCGATTTAGATCTACCCCGAGAATTATTTGACCGTGATCTATTTGAGTGAAATGATTGAAACATTCTTCTTAGTTCTGAAACTATCGCCAATTTCTTCATCAGAAATAATTTTTTTTATTCGACGTTCAATGCTTAAAGAATGTCTACTAATAATAGTTTTCTTTAAGGAGGCATATAAGTTGATTATAGGTGGATCCTCTAATATGTCTAAGAATGATTCAGCAACATCCTGCGGGAGCGCTGATACCAAATAATTATACCGCGTAATATCCTTCTTTATGCGAGCTAAACTAAATTGTGATTCTATTTGAATGAACCAAGTGTTTAGAGAGTTTGGAAAATAAGGAGGAAGCCTTATATGTGTACCATCTATTTCAGAATTGTTTTTGGTAATATTACTAGGGCCTGCGGTGTTTTGGTCGTTTGCATTATTTTTAACTTTATCTGAATCAGGCATGTTTTCAGATAATTAAAAAAAAAAGAAAAAAATCAATAACTTGATTGGAAATTAAATTGGCTTAAGTTAAACGATTTCAAATTAAATCAACCAAAAAAATTTTTTTTTTTTTTAATTTGAGAAATATATCAAATAAAATTCAGAAGTATTCAAATATTATTCCTGCTGCAGAACCACATATAATTAGCGTTTGTTTTATAAGCAAATGTCTACCACGATCTGTACAATATGGTTTTTTTTTTTTTTTTTTTTTTTTAATAAGCTTGATTCAAAATTAATTGAAGAATTTTCTAGTTTAATGTAGTTATTTATTTATTTTTAATATTTTAAATAGTAATTTTAATTAATAATTCAAAATAAATTGAATTCAATTATTTGTTTATATTTTTTAATAATAAAATTAGAAATATTTTTATTTAAAAAAAAAAAAAAAAAATTTGGTTTATGTATTACATTGTTACTATGTGGGTTAAGAAATTTTTAAATAACGATTTTATATCAATAGTCAATTTCAATTCCCTTTAATTTAAAGGAATGATAATTTGCACCAATCAGAAATTGTTTTATATTGCTTTTAATACTTTATTATAAAATGCATCAATTAGAAAAATGCTTATATGTATTTGCAAAAAAAAAAAAAAATTCTCACTCTCAAAATATTTTAATTTGTTAAGAGCAATTTTTTATTTTAATTTGTTAAGAGTAATTTTTTTATTTTAATTTGTTAAGAGCAATATTTTAACCACTATCACTTAAGTCTGTTATAAAATGAAGAAGTTGTTATACATATATGCAAAAATACAGATCTTTATAGGGTGTTTCGATATTTTATTTTTATTTTTGATTGATCTTTCTTAGTATATAGTACGAATGTAATATATTATATAAAATTATGTTGTATTTGAATAATATAGATATATATATATTGTTACTTATAATATGTATAAATTTATTTATTTTTTTTTGTTTATTCTATGTAAATGTTGTTGAATTTGAATTTTTGTTAAAATTTTAATTAAATTTTATTAATTCATTATTAAGTTTGATTAATATTATAATTTTATAAAAAAAAAATAAAGAAGAATAATAATTTTTATATAAATTGAATTTGAAATTTTTTTAAAGTATTTTTTGTTTTACAAATGTAATTTTGTATAAAATAATACTTTTATATGAATATAATTTAAATGCTATTATACCAACTGGTTGTCTTCTATTGAAAAGAAAATCATCCGATTCTGTGAAAACGGTACTTTACAATTTGATGATCGTTGATTGTTTGATTGATGACGCCAAATTATTGATCGTTGATTGTTTGATTGATGACGCCAAATTATTGATCGTAAAAGAAAATTTGGATTTCCTTGATGTAATAACAATTGTGATAAGAAATTTAAGCGAATTTCTTATTGAAAAAAAAAATTGATGTGTGTTTCATGAATCACAATAATTTAAAATTTTCTTTTCTTTGTTTTATGTGCAAGAATTATGTATTTGAAAATGTTGTTTTTTTTTGGAAAAGTTTTGTTTTTTTCTTTAAATGGTCTGCACTGCACTCGATATTATATTCAATCTGAATTTTGCATTGATAAATTTTTGTTTAATTGTTTAATTAATATTACACTTAACCGCGTGTTCGCACGTGTTTAGTCGTAACGGGGTCACCAATATAATAATCTTAATAGTTTGGTTATTAGTTTTCTATAGAAATAAAACACGAGTGTTTCTTATCACAGTAGATTATAATTTATTTCATTTGTATGTAGAGTTCTAATAATGATTATTATCTTATGTATAATTTTCACTTTATGTTATTTAGTCTATGCTAAACATGTGCTACAATTAATTAATTATTATTTTAGATTCACGATATAACATTTGCTTATACGAGGAGTTTACTCAATGATAGCTAATTGATAACTGATAACTTTTTCTTGCAACTGACTATTAAGTATATTTACGATGAGAGAATATAATTAATCATCTCAATAATAATTTTAACGAATAATTATAATTGAGATGAATAACTGTAATTATTAGTTTCTCATCTAAGTCAAGAATTTGATTTAAATATTCGAGATGATAATTATTGTATTATATTTGATAATATTTGAACAGGGTGTCCCTACAACCGATAGAACCTTAATGTGGATTCGGGAGCCATATTGGAGAGTTCATCTGTGGTGAGAATACCCTTTCCTAGATGATTGAGTCTTCTTCTTGCAGCTGCTTTGCAGTAGCATAGAAGGTGTTCCGTTGTTTCCCTGTCATTATGACAGAGGCGACAACTGTCCTCCTCACCCAGTCCCATTTTCTTTTAGTTAATAAAAATTTTTATCTAAAAGTGTTACGATAAATTGTCCCTGCGATGAATTTTACATACAATTCATCGTATGTAAAATTCATCGCAGGGACAATTTATCGTAACACTTTTAGATAAAAAGTGTTACGATAAATTGTCCCTGCGATGAAATTTATCGCAAGTAATTCATCGCGCGCCCGCGCGCGATGAATTACTTGCGATAAATTGCTTACTAATCAGCCGAGTACGAATTTTTTTTGGACATTTTTTTTAAGAAAAATTTTAATATTCTAGTGTCAATTAGTTGTATTGTGTTTTATCATACAATCTATTATGATTGTATTTGTGAATACTATGTTTTATTGCTATTTTCTTTATTTTTTCCGAAAATTAAAAATTTTTTTTTTTTTATTTTTCTTCTTAGCTACTTATTGTAGATTTTTATAATATTCTAAAATTAGGGGTATGATAATGTTCCATTACTAAAATAAAGCAACCAACAAAAAATGTTACAAATGTATGTAATAAAAAAAAAAAAGATAATAAAAATGTACAGAAATTATTATTATTACCGGAATTAATCAAATTAAATAAACTTGTTTAAAAATAATTTTTTTTTAATTCTTTTTTATGCAATAATAAATAAATCAATAATAAATTAGTTAATTTTAAAAATACAAAAGTACAAAATATTTTAAAATTTAATAATTCTATATAATAATTTGATTAATTAATTTTTAATATAATTTAACACAATGATTATTTGTCAAGGTATTAATATCATTAAAATTGGTTTTTTGACAAACCTGACAAAAATTTAGTAAATTTCAAAAAGCATACCTCTAATTTTAGAATATTATAAAAATCTGCAATAAGTAGCTAAGAAGAAAAAAATAAAAAAATAAAAAAAGAAATATAATTGATAATTTTCCATACAGAATTTTTTTAACTTCACTAGTAAAGTAAATCAGGTAAAGAAATAATATACCAAAAACTATATATACACATATGCCTTCGTGAGGTTATTCTCCACTCGGGTATTCATATGCAAAAAAAAAAAATTCGAATATAGAAATTAAAAATTTTTCTCAGCAAATAAACTTAAATAATTTGTTTTTACAATTATGAAAGGCAAAAATAAAGAAAATAGGAATAAAACATACTATTCACAAACACAATCATAATAAATATGAATATGAATTGTAAAAACAGAAATCCAATACAACTAACTCGCACCAGAATATTTATATTTTTCTAAAAAAAAATATATAGAAAACACACATCTGGTATTATTCTTAATCAATGATATTAGTTAAAAACTGAATTTAAAAAATTTTTAACAGATATTTTGATTTCTATAATTTTGTAACAATAACTTAATGCTTTATAAATGAATCTTTTAAATATATTTAAATTGTAATACAATTGCAAATTAATTTAGATCGCAATTGTAATAAAATTGCATATTAATTCAATATTAACATTATGCGCCTTAAACATGCAAAAAATAAATTTTACTATCTTCCATAATTACTATTAAATCCGGTGTTACAATTATTATACTAAAGTATAGCGAACCAAATCCTACTACACTATTCATTTTAAATTAAAAAAAACTAATATTCTAAAGAAAATGGTAGACCCTTAAAAAATCAAAAATATTAAAAACCAAGAAAAAAAAAAAAAAATGTATGATGAAAGAAGGAATGATAAGCGCCTTAAATAACGAAAAATAAATTACTAATAATATATTTTACGAATTCTTTGTACTACACACAAAATTTCTAAATGTGTGTAAGAAGAAAAAATTTTTACACATAAGAAATATATAAAAATAAAAGACAAATGAATATCAAAACTAAAGTGAAAAAAAAAATTAAAATTTTTCATACAAAACAAATGCCATTAAGGTTGTATATACAAAATAAATTTTCTACACTGTAAAAAAATATTTACTACCAAAAATAGAAAAAAAATTAAAAATGTATCAATTATAATATGGTACATTTTGAGCTACAATTATAATATGGTACATTTCGTGTACACTGTTAAAATTATTTTCTAAAAATTCTAACTACCCAAAATCTAAAGAAATTTAAACATTTTTTATATTAGGAAATTTACAAAATTTTTTTGATTAAATTAAATTTTCTGAGATATTTGCTGCTTCTTTTTACGCTGAACAGCCCGCAATCCTCGAATTTGTTTACGGAACAGCTGCTCCTGCTCTTTCGTATAAGCCAACTGTAATAGCTGTTGCAGGTCCTTAATTTGTTGGCGTCTTTTCGCTGCTATCCCTCCTCTTGGTCGTTTTGTCAGTTTTATTTTGACTGGTACTCGAGAAGCTAGATACCGTTTACGGTGTTATTCTATACTGATGGGTTTTGGACCGGCGTTTTTTAATGCTTCTGCGATCGGAACGACGGAGTTCGACGTCATATGATATTGTCTAAGTTCGTTCTAATCAATCCAAATGCTATGGCTAAGTGCCCGTTACATCTCCTAGCAAATGGCTGAAGGTTTTGGAAAGATTGGTGACCGAAAAACGTCCTAGCAAATGGCTGAAGGTTTTGGAAAGATTGGTGACCGAAAAACGTCTTACCCAGAATTTCCTTTTGATTAGAGAACGTACCTCTAATCCTGGTCACGGTACCAATGTTGTGTTTCTATCCTTGAATTTGGAATTGTCCAGCGTTCTTCTTTTGCTTGTTGGCCTCGGTGATCGTCTAGATAAAATTAATTCAATTTATTAAATGAAACAACTTTTTCTTGTTGAGATACCACTCGCCTTGAGGTATCAAGTCGAATACTTCGGTTGTTCGAATGCCGTTATTCGAATGCCGTTATGAATGCCGTGAACCACCAAGTTACTAGGTCTTTTATACGCTAAATATGCTCCTTTAGCATTTTTAGCCTCTGCTCTTTTAGCATTTTTAGCCATCCGGCACGTGTTGTGTGATAACCAAATTTAATAGTGAATGAACTCAATGAACTCTAGAACCCTTAGTAATAATATCATATGATTTTTATTATTATAATATTTTATATGCAGTCGTTGTTGTCATACACAATTGCTTTCCAAGCAATGTTGTTGTTGTATATTTTTTCATACAAGTCCTACTGTTTACTGACCTTGTAATGAAATCTAATACATATAAATATATTATTATAATTAAAATATGTAACATAATTTAAAAATTCCGATAATGCATATTCAGCATATGAAATTATTTTGGTTCAAAGTAAATAAACATATTCGAGTTCAATGTAATTTCATTATCCAACAACGCTTTTAAAAGAATAGCCACCTCACTATTCTATTACCCGGCGATTCGCCTTTCTGCTGAATTGCCCATAGCATAATCCTCTCTAGCATAATCGCGTCTTTTTTGGATTGCAATTTTCAAGCTTGAACAATTTTGGGATCTAATATAATGTTTTTAAGATTCCAAACGAAATCCTCTGATGACAGTTCTTTTCGCTACCTTCATCATCTACCAAAACTCTCTCTTCAGCTGACCATTACTGCAAATGCTTGTACTTTTTGCATAAACCTTCTTCCAAAGCTCTCTACCCCTTCTTCCGGTTCTTGATAGCATTCTTCGATTTCTTTTGCTAATTGGGGCAAGTCTTTATATGGTACAAAATAACCTTTAACAGACTAAAATTCATCGAAGTCCGATACGTTATGATTTAAAAATAAAGCATTTCCACTACCTCTCAACTTTTCTCTTACTAATTGAGTTAAAACAAATGGTCTACCTGATTCTTCAGTTATAAAATACGCTTCTAAGACTAAAAATGTTTGTAAATCCAATGCAGAATTTTCACCAGTCCCTGAAAAGCTAGAAATATTCGTTAAACATTTTTTAATTGTTTAAGTAAACGATAAGAGTCCTGCGACTGAAAAGATATATTGTTGTTTTCTGCTAAAAAAGGTCTACCACGAAGCTATGTGGCGTTATTAGGTGGATTTGATGTTACACTACCGATTGCTTGTTTTGGTTCAGGAAAATCATATATTTCGTTATTTTCAAAAAAATTTTGTATTATTATTATTTTTTCTAACAACTGGCGGTTCTAACCTCTTCTTAACTGCTTCCCAACAGCCTGCGTTTTTTCCATACTATCTATATTAATATATTTTAATTCCTGTACCCTATTTTTTACTTCTAAATTATCTATATTTATATTATTTTATCCGCGAACATCATAATTATTTGTGCTTCTTGGGTACATTTTCTTTGACTTATGTATTCTAAATGCTTCACTTTCAACGTGTGGAGATAAACATACTGCTTCTTCTTCTTCAATAAACATATTCTTATTCATCGGTGTTGAGATTTTAATTATGCTGTTCAATGAGGAAGAAGAAGAAAATTTTGGACTTGTATCCTCAAAATTAAAACTATCAATACTTCTACAGAATTTACTAATCATTCCCTATTATTACCGCAAAATTGAACAAAATGTTTTTTTTATATATATATAAATAAATCTATTTTTTATGTTTTTGTCTTAAATATTTGACTCCCAATTCTGTTGAGTATAAAAAAAACATTTAATTCTCCAATTCAAGAATTAAATAAAAAAAAAATTGCCTTTTGTTTACAATCGAAACAAAAGAAGCAAAAACTTCAAAAACCTTTGTTCAGCTACTCACAGTGAACAAAATACGAAACAGAATGTCAAATTTTTAATTACAAACAACTATTGCAGAAAAATATACCTCTTCTCATCAAAAAACTTTTACGATTTTCTATTATTTATTTATTCATATTTTTGCGAAGCTTTTCTTCCTTTCCCTTCGCTGCTCCCTTTTTAAGTTTTGGAACTTTTCTTTAAAATTTTTTTCGTGTTCTTTGGATACTCCTAAATTAAAAATTCTTAATTTGTTCTCTTCATCTTCCTGCTTCACCGCCTCCAACTGCTTTTTTCTCCACGTTTTGGTGTTATAAAACGATATTCGTCTTCTCTGCTCGTAGTCTGTATTCTTCTATACTTATTGGCTTTGGTTCAGCCCTCGAATTTTGTGCTATGGCTGCATTTAATTTTTGATCCGACATCAAAAATTAAACAATAATAATGTTTTTTGTTGCTAATGTTTTCATATTTAAAAAAAAAAATTCCTGTAAAAGCCCTTGCCCGTGCCCGTGCCCTTAGCCAGCCGACCATAGGCAATGTCTTTTGGCTTCAATAAAATTAATTTAAAATACCATAGATTATTTTTTCAACACAGATAGTAATCTGCGTTGCACCGGCTGCACCACTGCTGTATTTTAATTTATATAAAATACTGTTGTAATCTTCCTGTTCTTTAAATAAAACTAGTATTTTTGTGTATTTACCTTTAGTTTTTTTATTTGGCAGGAAAAATACTTATTCTAGTGCAGAAATCTTCTTCAGTTCAGGCAATGCCTTCTAAGTTCTGAAGTTCAGTTTAGAATACTCTGAAATATCAAACTTTCCGGCTTTTTATACTTAAACGTACGCGTTTTTTGCTTATTGCATCAATATAACTTAGTACCGGTGTACTAAGTTAAAATGCTGTGCAACGAAAATTCTGTTCAATCAACTTCCGTTAATTGAATTCCAATTTATTGTTTCTACTTAAATATTGCAATTTTTGTTTCTACTTAAATATTTTTCTTACAAGAATTTTGGTGACGAATGAATAAATATTTTTGAACAACGACAAAAAGATATTACAATAATTGGTTGTTACACAACAAATTAAATGCGTCTGTTGACGTTATGGGCATTAGAGTTATCGATAACCTGTAGAGTTATCGATTTGAAATTTTGTAAACTGTATAAGGAATCCTCATAAGTGTTTACTAATTGCATTGTCATGACATCATATTTAAAAATTTATATCATCAAATTATCTATCCAATAAAGCCATTTTATTTAATATTCGGTGGTAGATGACCAAACGACATCATTCAGCAAAGTTCAATCAGGACTTATGTTACCTATAAATGTTAACAACTCCTTTGATAATAACATCTCTTTGCAATGAGATAGCTGCATCGCGATCTATGTCTAATTATACTTCTATATCTAGTTCTAAATCAATTTCAATTACTCTAAAATTATTTTTAAGCCTAACTCTAAATCTAAGTCTAAACCAAAACCAAATCAAGAAACATTTGTGTTTCTAACTTAAACTTCTACTTCTATCTAGTTCTACTTCTACTTTTACTTCTACTTCTACATCTACTTCTACTTCTACTTCTACTTCTACTTCTACTTCTACTTCTACTTCTACTTCTACTTCTACTTCTACTTCTACTTCTACTTCTACTTCTACTTCTACTTCTACTTCTACTTCTACTTCTTCTTCTACTTCTACTTCTACTTCTACATATACTTCTACTTCTACTTCTACTTCTACTTCTACTTCTACTTCTACTTCTACTTCTACTTCTACTTCTACTTCTACTTCTACTTCTACTTCTACTTCTACTTCTACTTCTACTTCTACTTCTACTTCTACTTCTACTTCTACTTCTACTTCTACTTCTACTTCTACTTCTACTTCTACTTCTACTTCTACTTCTACTTCTACTTCTACTTCTACTTCTACTTCTACTTCTACTTCTACTTCTACTTCTACTTCTACTTCTACTTCTACTTCTACTTCTACTTCTACTTCTACTTCTACTTCTACTTCTACTTCTACTTCTACTTCTACTTCTACTTCTACTTCTACTTCTACTTCTACTTCTACTTCTACTTCTACTTCTACTTCTACTTCTACTTCTACTTCTACTTCTACTTCTACTTCTACTTCTACTTCTACTTCTACTTCTACTTCTACTTCTACTTCTACTTCTACTTCTACTTCTACTTCTACTTCTACTTCTACTTCTACTTCTACTTCTACTTCTACTTCTACTTCTACTTCTACTTCTACTTCTACTTCTACTTCTACTTCTACTTCTACTTCTACTTCTACTTCTACTTCTACTTCTACTTCTACTTCTACTTCTACTTCTACTTCTACTTCTACTTCTACTTCTACTTCTACTTCTACTTCTACTTCTACTTCTACTTCTACTTCTACTTCTACTTCTACTTCTACTTCTACTTCTACTTCTACTTCTACTTCTACTTCTACTTCTACTTCTACTTCTACTTCTACTTCTACTTCTACTTCTACTTCTACTTCTACTTCTACTTCTACTTCTACTTCTACTTCTACTTCTACTTCTACTTCTACTTCTACTTCTACTTCTACTTCTACTTCTACTTCTACTTCTACTTCTACTTCTACTTCTACTTCTACTTCTACTTCTACTTCTACTTCTACTTCTACTTCTACTTCTACTTCTACTTCTACTTCTACTTCTACTTCTACTTCTACTTCTACTTCTACTTCTACTTCTACTTCTACTTCTACTTCTACTTCTACTTCTACTTCTACTTCTACTTCTACTTCTACTTCTACTTCTACTTCTACTTCTACTTCTACTTCTACTTCTACTTCTACTTCTACTTCTACTTCTACTTCTACTTCTACTTCTACTTCTACTTCTACTTCTACTTCTACTTCTACTTCTACTTCTACTTCTACTTCTACTTCTACTTCTACTTCTACTTCTACTTCTACTTCTACTTCTACTTCTACTTCTACTTCTACTTCTACTTCTACTTCTACTTCTACTTCTACTTCTACTTCTACTTCTACTTCTACTTCTACTTCTACTTCTACTTCTACTTCTACTTCTACTTCTACTTCTACTTCTACTTCTACTTCTACTTCTACTTCTACTTCTACTTCTACTTCTACTTCTACTTCTACTTCTACTTCTACTTCTACTTCTACTTCTACTTCTACTTCTACTTCTACTTCTACTTCTACTTCTACTTCTACTTCTACTTCTACTTCTACTTCTACTTCTACTTCTACTTCTACTTCTACTTCTACTTCTACTTCTACTTCTACTTCTACTTCTACTTCTACTTCTACTTCTACTTCTACTTCTACTTCTACTTCTACTTCTACTTCTACTTCTACTTCTACTTCTACTTCTACTTCTACTTCTACTTCTACTTCTACTTCTACTTCTACTTCTACTTCTACTTCTACTTCTACTTCTACTTCTACTTCTACTTCTACTTCTACTTCTACTTCTACTTCTACTTCTACTTCTACTTCTACTTCTACTTCTACTTCTACTTCTACTTCTACTTCTACTTCTACTTCTACTTCTACTTCTACTTCTACTTCTACTTCTACTTCTACTTCTACTTCTACTTCTACTTCTACTTCTACTTCTACTTCTACTTCTACTTCTACTTCTACTTCTACTTCTACTTCTACTTCTACTTCTACTTCTACTTCTACTTCTACTTCTACTTCTACTTCTACTTCTACTTCTACTTCTACTTCTACTTCTACTTCTACTTCTACTTCTACTTCTACTTCTACTTCTACTTCTACTTCTACTTCTACTTCTACTTCTACTTCTACTTCTACTTCTACTTCTACTTCTACTTCTACTTCTACTTCTACTTCTACTTCTACTTCTACTTCTACTTCTACTTCTACTTCTACTTCTACTTCTACTTCTACTTCTACTTCTACTTCTACTTCTACTTCTACTTCTACTTCTACTTCTACTTCTACTTCTACTTCTACTTCTACTTCTACTTCTACTTCTACTTCTACTTCTACTTCTACTTCTACTTCTACTTCTACTTCTACTTCTACTTCTACTTCTACTTCTACTTCTACTTCTACTTCTACTTCTACTTCTACTTCTACTTCTACTTCTACTTCTACTTCTACTTCTACTTCTACTTCTACTTCTACTTCTACTTCTACTTCTACTTCTACTTCTACTTCTACTTCTACTTCTACTTCTACTTCTACTTCTACTTCTACTTCTACTTCTACTTCTACTTCTACTTCTACTTCTACTTCTACTTCTACTTCTACTTCTACTTCTACTTCTACTTCTACTTCTACTTCTACTTCTACTTCTACTTCTACTTCTACTTCTACTTCTACTTCTACTTCTACTTCTACTTCTACTTCTACTTCTACTTCTACTTCTACTTCTACTTCTACTTCTACTTCTACTTCTACTTCTACTTCTACTTCTACTTCTACTTCTACTTCTACTTCTACTTCTACTTCTACTTCTACTTCTACTTCTACTTCTACTTCTACTTCTACTTCTACTTCTACTTCTACTTCTACTTCTACTTCTACTTCTACTTCTACTTCTACTTCTACTTCTACTTCTACTTCTACTTCTACTTCTACTTCTACTTCTACTTCTACTTCTACTTCTACTTCTACTTCTACTTCTACTTCTACTTCTACTTCTACTTCTACTTCTACTTCTACTTCTACTTCTACTTCTACTTCTACTTCTACTTCTACTTCTACTTCTACTTCTACTTCTACTTCTACTTCTACTTCTACTTCTACTTCTACTTCTACTTCTACTTCTACTTCTACTTCTACTTCTACTTCTACTTCTACTTCTACTTCTACTTCTACTTCTACTTCTACTTCTACTTCTACTTCTACTTCTACTTCTACTTCTACTTCTACTTCTACTTCTACTTCTACTTCTACTTCTACTTCTACTTCTACTTCTACTTCTACTTCTACTTCTACTTCTACTTCTACTTCTACTTCTACTTCTACTTCTACTTCTACTTCTACTTCTACTTCTACTTCTACTTCTACTTCTACTTCTACTTCTACTTCTACTTCTACTTCTACTTCTACTTCTACTTCTACTTCTACTTCTACTTCTACTTCTACTTCTACTTCTACTTCTTTCTACTTCTACTTCTACTTCTTCTACTTCTACTTCTACTTCTACTTCTACTTCTACTTCTACTTCTACTTCTACTTCTACTTCTACTTCTACTTCTACTTCTACTTCTACTTCTACTTCTACTTCTACTTCTACTTCTACTTCTACTTCTACTTCTACTTCTACTTCTACTTCTACTTCTACTTCTACTTCTACTTCTACTTCTACTTCTACTTCTACTTCTACTTCTACTTCTACTTCTACTTCTACTTCTACTTCTACTTCTACTTCTACTTCTACTTCTACTTCTACTTCTACTTCTACTTCTACTTCTACTTCTACTTCTACTTCTACTTCTACTTCTACTTCTACTTCTACTTCTACTTCTACTTCTACTTCTACTTCTACTTCTACTTCTACTTCTACTTCTACTTCTACTTCTACTTCTACTTCTACTTCTACTTCTACTTCTACTTCTACTTCTACTTCTACTTCTACTTCTACTTCTACTTCTACTTCTACTTCTACTTCTACTTCTACTTCTACTTCTACTTCTACTTCTACTTCTACTTCTACTTCTACTTCTACTTCTACTTCTACTTCTACTTCTACTTCTACTTCTACTTCTACTTCTACTTCTACTTCTACTTCTACTTCTACTTCTACTTCTACTTCTACTTCTACTTCTACTTCTACTTCTACTTCTACTTCTACTTCTACTTCTACTTCTACTTCTACTTCTACTTCTACTTCTACTTCTACTTCTACTTCTACTTCTACTTCTACTTCTACTTCTACTTCTACTTCTACTTCTACTTCTACTTCTACTTCTACTTCTACTTCTACTTCTACTTCTACTTCTACTTCTACTTCTACTTCTACTTCTACTTCTACTTCTACTTCTACTTCTACTTCTACTTCTACTTCTACTTCTACTTCTACTTCTACTTCTACTTCTACTTCTACTTCTACTTCTACTTCTACTTCTACTTCTACTTCTACTTCTACTTCTACTTCTACTTCTACTTCTACTTCTACTTCTACTTCTACTTCTACTTCTACTTCTACTTCTACTTCTACTTCTACTTCTACTTCTACTTCTACTTCTACTTCTACTTCTACTTCTACTTCTACTTCTACTTCTACTTCTACTTCTACTTCTACTTCTACTTCTACTTCTACTTCTACTTCTACTTCTACTTCTACTTCTACTTCTACTTCTACTTCTACTTCTACTTCTACTTCTACTTCTACTTCTACTTCTACTTCTACTTCTACTTCTACTTCTACTTCTACTTCTACTTCTACTTCTACTTCTACTTCTACTTCTACTTCTACTTCTACTTCTACTTCTACTTCTACTTCTACTTCTACTTCTACTTCTACTTCTACTTCTACTTCTACTTCTACTTCTACTTCTACTTCTACTTCTACTTCTACTTCTACTTCTACTTCTACTTCTACTTCTACTTCTACTTCTACTTCTACTTCTACTTCTACTTCTACTTCTACTTCTACTTCTACTTCTACTTCTACTTCTACTTCTACTTCTACTTCTACTTCTACTTCTACTTCTACTTCTACTTCTACTTCTACTTCTACTTCTACTTCTACTTCTACTTCTACTTCTACTTCTACTTCTACTTCTACTTCTACTTCTACTTCTACTTCTACTTCTACTTCTACTTCTACTTCTACTTCTACTTCTACTTCTACTTCTACTTCTACTTCTACTTCTACTTCTACTTCTACTTCTACTTCTACTTCTACTTCTACTTCTACTTCTACTTCTACTTCTACTTCTACTTCTACTTCTACTTCTACTTCTACTTCTACTTCTACTTCTACTTCTACTTCTACTTCTACTTCTACTTCTACTTCTACTTCTACTTCTACTTCTACTTCTACTTCTACTTCTACTTCTACTTCTACTTCTACTTCTACTTCTACTTCTACTTCTACTTCTACTTCTACTTCTACTTCTACTTCTACTTCTACTTCTACTTCTACTTCTACTTCTACTTCTACTTCTACTTCTACTTCTACTTCTACTTCTACTTCTACTTCTACTTCTACTTCTACTTCTACTTCTACTTCTACTTCTACTTCTACTTCTACTTCTACTTCTACTTCTACTTCTACTTCTACTTCTACTTCTACTTCTACTTCTACTTCTACTTCTACTTCTACTTCTACTTCTACTTCTACTTCTACTTCTACTTCTACTTCTACTTCTACTTCTACTTCTACTTCTACTTCTACTTCTACTTCTACTTCTACTTCTACTTCTACTTCTACTTCTACTTCTACTTCTACTTCTACTTCTACTTCTACTTCTACTTCTACTTCTACTTCTACTTCTACTTCTACTTCTACTTCTACTTCTACTTCTACTTCTACTTCTACTTCTACTTCTACTTCTACTTCTACTTCTACTTCTACTTCTACTTCTACTTCTACTTCTACTTCTACTTCTACTTCTACTTCTACTTCTACTTCTACTTCTACTTCTACTTCTACTTCTACTTCTACTTCTACTTCTACTTCTACTTCTACTTCTACTTCTACTTCTACTTCTACTTCTACTTCTACTTCTACTTCTACTTCTACTTCTACTTCTACTTCTACTTCTACTTCTACTTCTACTTCTACTTCTACTTCTACTTCTACTTCTACTTCTACTTCTACTTCTACTTCTACTTCTACTTCTACTTCTACTTCTACTTCTACTTCTACTTCTACTTCTACTTCTACTTCTACTTCTACTTCTACTTCTACTTCTACTTCTACTTCTACTTCTACTTCTACTTCTACTTCTACTTCTACTTCTACTTCTACTTCTACTTCTACTTCTACTTCTACTTCTACTTCTACTTCTACTTCTACTTCTACTTCTACTTCTACTTCTACTTCTACTTCTACTTCTACTTCTACTTCTACTTCTACTTCTACTTCTACTTCTACTTCTACTTCTACTTCTACTTCTACTTCTACTTCTACTTCTACTTCTACTTCTACTTCTACTTCTACTTCTACTTCTACTTCTACTTCTACTTCTACTTCTACTTCTACTTCTACTTCTACTTCTACTTCTACTTCTACTTCTACTTCTACTTCTACTTCTACTTCTACTTCTACTTCTACTTCTACTTCTACTTCTACTTCTACTTCTACTTCTACTTCTACTTCTACTTCTACTTCTACTTCTACTTCTACTTCTACTTCTACTTCTACTTCTACTTCTACTTCTACTTCTACTTCTACTTCTACTTCTACTTCTACTTCTACTTCTACTTCTACTTCTACTTCTACTTCTACTTCTACTTCTACTTCTACTTCTACTTCTACTTCTACTTCTACTTCTACTTCTACTTCTACTTCTACTTCTACTTCTACTTCTACTTCTACTTCTACTTCTACTTCTACTTCTACTTCTACTTCTACTTCTACTTCTACTTCTACTTCTACTTCTACTTCTACTTCTACTTCTACTTCTACTTCTACTTCTACTTCTACTTCTACTTCTACTTCTACTTCTACTTCTACTTCTACTTCTACTTCTACTTCTACTTCTACTTCTACTTCTACTTCTACTTCTACTTCTACTTCTACTTCTACTTCTACTTCTACTTCTACTTCTACTTCTACTTCTACTTCTACTTCTACTTCTACTTCTACTTCTACTTCTACTTCTACTTCTACTTCTACTTCTACTTCTACTTCTACTTCTACTTCTACTTCTACTTCTACTTCTACTTCTACTTCTACTTCTACTTCTACTTCTACTTCTACTTCTACTTCTACTTCTACTTCTACTTCTACTTCTACTTCTACTTCTACTTCTACTTCTACTTCTACTTCTACTTCTACTTCTACTTCTACTTCTACTTCTACTTCTACTTCTACTTCTACTTCTACTTCTACTTCTACTTCTACTTCTACTTCTACTTCTACTTCTACTTCTACTTCTACTTCTACTTCTACTTCTACTTCTACTTCTACTTCTACTTCTACTTCTACTTCTACTTCTACTTCTACTTCTACTTCTACTTCTACTTCTACTTCTACTTCTACTTCTACTTCTACTTCTACTTCTACTTCTACTTCTACTTCTACTTCTACTTCTACTTCTACTTCTACTTCTACTTCTACTTCTACTTCTACTTCTACTTCTACTTCTACTTCTACTTCTACTTCTACTTCTACTTCTACTTCTACTTCTACTTCTACTTCTACTTCTACTTCTACTTCTACTTCTACTTCTACTTCTACTTCTACTTCTACTTCTACTTCTACTTCTACTTCTACTTCTACTTCTACTTCTACTTCTACTTCTACTTCTACTTCTACTTCTACTTCTACTTCTACTTCTACTTCTACTTCTACTTCTACTTCTACTTCTACTTCTACTTCTACTTCTACTTCTACTTCTACTTCTACTTCTACTTCTACTTCTACTTCTACTTCTACTTCTACTTCTACTTCTACTTCTACTTCTACTTCTACTTCTACTTCTACTTCTACTTCTACTTCTACTTCTACTTCTACTTCTACTTCTACTTCTACTTCTACTTCTACTTCTACTTCTACTTCTACTTCTACTTCTACTTCTACTTCTACTTCTACTTCTACTTCTACTTCTACTTCTACTTCTACTTCTACTTCTACTTCTACTTCTACTTCTACTTCTACTTCTACTTCTACTTCTACTTCTACTTCTACTTCTACTTCTACTTCTACTTCTACTTCTACTTCTACTTCTACTTCTACTTCTACTTCTACTTCTACTTCTACTTCTACTTCTACTTCTACTTCTACTTCTACTTCTACTTCTACTTCTACTTCTACTTCTACTTCTACTTCTACTTCTACTTCTACTTCTACTTCTACTTCTACTTCTACTTCTACTTCTACTTCTACTTCTACTTCTACTTCTACTTCTACTTCTACTTCTACTTCTACTTCTACTTCTACTTCTACTTCTACTTCTACTTCTACTTCTACTTCTACTTCTACTTCTACTTCTACTTCTACTTCTACTTCTACTTCTACTTCTACTTCTACTTCTACTTCTACTTCTACTTCTACTTCTACTTCTACTTCTACTTCTACTTCTACTTCTACTTCTACTTCTACTTCTACTTCTACTTCTACTTCTACTTCTACTTCTACTTCTACTTCTACTTCTACTTCTACTTCTACTTCTACTTCTACTTCTACTTCTACTTCTACTTCTACTTCTACTTCTACTTCTACTTCTACTTCTACTTCTACTTCTACTTCTACTTCTACTTCTACTTCTACTTCTACTTCTACTTCTACTTCTACTTCTACTTCTACTTCTACTTCTACTTCTACTTCTACTTCTACTTCTACTTCTACTTCTACTTCTACTTCTACTTCTACTTCTACTTCTACTTCTACTTCTACTTCTACTTCTACTTCTACTTCTACTTCTACTTCTACTTCTACTTCTACTTCTACTTCTACTTCTACTTCTACTTCTACTTCTACTTCTACTTCTACTTCTACTTCTACTTCTACTTCTACTTCTACTTCTACTTCTACTTCTACTTCTACTTCTACTTCTACTTCTACTTCTACTTCTACTTCTACTTCTACTTCTACTTCTACTTCTACTTCTACTTCTACTTCTACTTCTACTTCTACTTCTACTTCTACTTCTACTTCTACTTCTACTTCTACTTCTACTTCTACTTCTACTTCTACTTCTACTTCTACTTCTACTTCTACTTCTACTTCTACTTCTACTTCTACTTCTACTTCTACTTCTACTTCTACTTCTACTTCTACTTCTACTTCTACTTCTACTTCTACTTCTACTTCTACTTCTACTTCTACTTCTACTTCTACTTCTACTTCTACTTCTACTTCTACTTCTACTTCTACTTCTACTTCTACTTCTACTTCTACTTCTACTTCTACTTCTACTTCTACTTCTACTTCTACTTCTACTTCTACTTCTACTTCTACTTCTACTTCTACTTCTACTTCTACTTCTACTTCTACTTCTACTTCTACTTCTACTTCTACTTCTACTTCTACTTCTACTTCTACTTCTACTTCTACTTCTACTTCTACTTCTACTTCTACTTCTACTTCTACTTCTACTTCTACTTCTACTTCTACTTCTACTTCTACTTCTACTTCTACTTCTACTTCTACTTCTACTTCTACTTCTACTTCTACTTCTACTTCTACTTCTACTTCTACTTCTACTTCTACTTCTACTTCTACTTCTACTTCTACTTCTACTTCTACTTCTACTTCTACTTCTACTTCTACTTCTACTTCTACTTCTACTTCTACTTCTACTTCTACTTCTACTTCTACTTCTACTTCTACTTCTACTTCTACTTCTACTTCTACTTCTACTTCTACTTCTACTTCTACTTCTACTTCTACTTCTACTTCTACTTCTACTTCTACTTCTACTTCTACTTCTACTTCTACTTCTACTTCTACTTCTACTTCTACTTCTACTTCTACTTCTACTTCTACTTCTACTTCTACTTCTACTTCTACTTCTACTTCTACTTCTACTTCTACTTCTACTTCTACTTCTACTTCTACTTCTACTTCTACTTCTACTTCTACTTCTACTTCTACTTCTACTTCTACTTCTACTTCTACTTCTACTTCTACTTCTACTTCTACTTCTACTTCTACTTCTACTTCTACTTCTACTTCTACTTCTACTTCTACTTCTACTTCTACTTCTACTTCTACTTCTACTTCTACTTCTACTTCTACTTCTACTTCTACTTCTACTTCTACTTCTACTTCTACTTCTACTTCTACTTCTACTTCTACTTCTACTTCTACTTCTACTTCTACTTCTACTTCTACTTCTACTTCTACTTCTACTTCTACTTCTACTTCTACTTCTACTTCTACTTCTACTTCTACTTCTACTTCTACTTCTACTTCTACTTCTACTTCTACTTCTACTTCTACTTCTACTTCTACTTCTACTTCTACTTCTACTTCTACTTCTACTTCTACTTCTACTTCTACTTCTACTTCTACTTCTACTTCTACTTCTACTTCTACTTCTACTTCTACTTCTACTTCTACTTCTACTTCTACTTCTACTTCTACTTCTACTTCTACTTCTACTTCTACTTCTACTTCTACTTCTACTTCTACTTCTACTTCTACTTCTACTTCTACTTCTACTTCTACTTCTACTTCTACTTCTACTTCTACTTCTACTTCTACTTCTACTTCTACTTCTACTTCTACTTCTACTTCTACTTCTACTTCTACTTCTACTTCTACTTCTACTTCTACTTCTACTTCTACTTCTACTTCTACTTCTACTTCTACTTCTACTTCTACTTCTACTTCTACTTCTACTTCTACTTCTACTTCTACTTCTACTTCTACTTCTACTTCTACTTCTACTTCTACTTCTACTTCTACTTCTACTTCTACTTCTACTTCTACTTCTACTTCTACTTCTACTTCTACTTCTACTTCTACTTCTACTTCTACTTCTACTTCTACTTCTACTTCTACTTCTACTTCTACTTCTACTTCTACTTCTACTTCTACTTCTACTTCTACTTCTACTTCTACTTCTACTTCTACTTCTACTTCTACTTCTACTTCTACTTCTACTTCTACTTCTACTTCTACTTCTACTTCTACTTCTACTTCTACTTCTACTTCTACTTCTACTTCTACTTCTACTTCTACTTCTACTTCTACTTCTACTTCTACTTCTACTTCTACTTCTACTTCTACTTCTACTTCTACTTCTACTTCTACTTCTACTTCTACTTCTACTTCTACTTCTACTTCTACTTCTACTTCTACTTCTACTTCTACTTCTACTTCTACTTCTACTTCTACTTCTACTTCTACTTCTACTTCTACTTCTACTTCTACTTCTACTTCTACTTCTACTTCTACTTCTACTTCTACTTCTACTTCTACTTCTACTTCTACTTCTACTTCTACTTCTACTTCTACTTCTACTTCTACTTCTACTTCTACTTCTACTTCTACTTCTACTTCTACTTCTACTTCTACTTCTACTTCTACTTCTACTTCTACTTCTACTTCTACTTCTACTTCTACTTCTACTTCTACTTCTACTTCTACTTCTACTTCTACTTCTACTTCTACTTCTACTTCTACTTCTACTTCTACTTCTACTTCTACTTCTACTTCTACTTCTACTTCTACTTCTACTTCTACTTCTACTTCTACTTCTACTTCTACTTCTACTTCTACTTCTACTTCTACTTCTACTTCTACTTCTACTTCTACTTCTACTTCTACTTCTACTTCTACTTCTACTTCTACTTCTACTTCTACTTCTACTTCTACTTCTACTTCTACTTCTACTTCTACTTCTACTTCTACTTCTACTTCTACTTCTACTTCTACTTCTACTTCTACTTCTACTTCTACTTCTACTTCTACTTCTACTTCTACTTCTACTTCTACTTCTACTTCTACTTCTACTTCTACTTCTACTTCTACTTCTACTTCTACTTCTACTTCTACTTCTACTTCTACTTCTACTTCTACTTCTACTTCTACTTCTACTTCTACTTCTACTTCTACTTCTACTTCTACTTCTACTTCTACTTCTACTTCTACTTCTACTTCTACTTCTACTTCTACTTCTACTTCTACTTCTACTTCTACTTCTACTTCTACTTCTACTTCTACTTCTACTTCTACTTCTACTTCTACTTCTACTTCTACTTCTACTTCTACTTCTACTTCTACTTCTACTTCTACTTCTACTTCTACTTCTACTTCTACTTCTACTTCTACTTCTACTTCTACTTCTACTTCTACTTCTACTTCTACTTCTACTTCTACTTCTACTTCTACTTCTACTTCTACTTCTACTTCTACTTCTACTTCTACTTCTACTTCTACTTCTACTTCTACTTCTACTTCTACTTCTACTTCTACTTCTACTTCTACTTCTACTTCTACTTCTACTTCTACTTCTACTTCTACTTCTACTTCTACTTCTACTTCTACTTCTACTTCTACTTCTACTTCTACTTCTACTTCTACTTCTACTTCTACTTCTACTTCTACTTCTACTTCTACTTCTACTTCTACTTCTACTTCTACTTCTACTTCTACTTCTACTTCTACTTCTACTTCTACTTCTACTTCTACTTCTACTTCTACTTCTACTTCTACTTCTACTTCTACTTCTACTTCTACTTCTACTTCTACTTCTACTTCTACTTCTACTTCTACTTCTACTTCTACTTCTACTTCTACTTCTACTTCTACTTCTACTTCTACTTCTACTTCTACTTCTACTTCTACTTCTACTTCTACTTCTACTTCTACTTCTACTTCTACTTCTACTTCTACTTCTACTTCTACTTCTACTTCTACTTCTACTTCTACTTCTACTTCTACTTCTACTTCTACTTCTACTTCTACTTCTACTTCTACTTCTACTTCTACTTCTACTTCTACTTCTACTTCTACTTCTACTTCTACTTCTACTTCTACTTCTACTTCTACTTCTACTTCTACTTCTACTTCTACTTCTACTTCTACTTCTACTTCTACTTCTACTTCTACTTCTACTTCTACTTCTACTTCTACTTCTACTTCTACTTCTACTTCTACTTCTACTTCTACTTCTACTTCTACTTCTACTTCTACTTCTACTTCTACTTCTACTTCTACTTCTACTTCTACTTCTACTTCTACTTCTACTTCTACTTCTACTTCTACTTCTACTTCTACTTCTACTTCTACTTCTACTTCTACTTCTACTTCTACTTCTACTTCTACTTCTACTTCTACTTCTACTTCTACTTCTACTTCTACTTCTACTTCTACTTCTACTTCTACTTCTACTTCTACTTCTACTTCTACTTCTACTTCTACTTCTACTTCTACTTCTACTTCTACTTCTACTTCTACTTCTACTTCTACTTCTACTTCTACTTCTACTTCTACTTCTACTTCTACTTCTACTTCTACTTCTACTTCTACTTCTACTTCTACTTCTACTTCTACTTCTACTTCTACTTCTACTTCTACTTCTACTTCTACTTCTACTTCTACTTCTACTTCTACTTCTACTTCTACTTCTACTTCTACTTCTACTTCTACTTCTACTTCTACTTCTACTTCTACTTCTACTTCTACTTCTACTTCTACTTCTACTTCTACTTCTACTTCTACTTCTACTTCTACTTCTACTTCTACTTCTACTTCTACTTCTACTTCTACTTCTACTTCTACTTCTACTTCTACTTCTACTTCTACTTCTACTTGTACTTCTACTTCTACTTCTACTTCTACTTCTACTTCTACTTCTACTTCTACTTCTACTTCTACTTCTACTTCTACTTCTACTTCTACTTCTACTTCTACTTCTACTTCTACTTCTACTTCTACTTCTACTTCTACTTCTACTTCTACTTCTACTTCTACTTCTACTTCTACTTCTACTTCTACTTCTACTTCTACTTCTACTTCTACTTCTACTTCTACTTCTACTTCTACTTCTACTTCTACTTCTACTTCGTACTTCTACTTCTACTTCTACTTCTACTTCTACTTCTACTTCTACTTCTACTTCTACTTCTACTTCTACTTCTACTTCTACTTCTACTTCTACTTCTACTTCTACTTCTACTTCTACTTCTACTTCTACTTCTACTTCTACTTCTACTTCTACTTCTACTTCTACTTCTACTTCTACTTCTACTTCTACTTCTACTTCTACTTCTACTTCTACTTCTACTTCTACTTCTACTTCTACTTCTACTTCTACTTCTACTTCTACTTCTACTTCTACTTCTACTTCTACTTCTACTTCTACTTCTACTTCTACTTCTACTTCTACTTCTACTTCTACTTCTACTTCTACTTCTACTTCTACTTCTACTTCTACTTCTACTTCTACTTCTACTTCTACTTCTACTTCTACTTCTACTTCTACTTCTACTTCTACTTCTACTTCTACTTCTACTTCTACTTCTACTTCTACTTCTACTTCTACTTCTACTTCTACTTCTACTTCTACTTCTACTTCTACTTCTACTTCTACTTCTACTTCTACTTCTACTTCTACTTCTACTTCTACTTCTACTTCTACTTCTACTTCTACTTCTACTTCTACTTCTACTTCTACTTCTACTTCTACTTCTACTTCTACTTCTACTTCTACTTCTACTTCTACTTCTACTTCTACTTCTACTTCTACTTCTACTTCTACTTCTACTTCTACTTCTACTTCTACTTCTACTTCTACTTCTACTTCTACTTCTACTTCTACTTCTACTTCTACTTCTACTTCTACTTCTACTTCTACTTCTACTTCTACTTCTACTTCTACTTCTACTTCTACTTCTACTTCTACTTCTACTTCTACTTCTACTTCTACTTCTACTTCTACTTCTACTTCTACTTCTACTTCTACTTCTACTTCTACTTCTACTTCTACTTCTACTTCTACTTCTACTTCTACTTCTACTTCTACTTCTACTTCTACTTCTACTTCTACTTCTACTTCTACTTCTACTTCTACTTCTACTTCTACTTCTACTTCTACTTCTACTTCTACTTCTACTTCTACTTCTACTTCTACTTCTACTTCTACTTCTACTTCTACTTCTACTTCTACTTCTACTTCTACTTCTACTTCTACTTCTACTTCTACTTCTACTTCTACTTCTACTTCTACTTCTACTTCTACTTCTACTTCTACTTCTACTTCTACTTCTACTTCTACTTCTACTTCTACTTCTACTTCTACTTCTACTTCTACTTCTACTTCTACTTCTACTTCTACTTCTACTTCTACTTCTACTTCTACTTCTACTTCTACTTCTACTTCTACTTCTACTTCTACTTCTACTTCTACTTCTACTTCTACTTCTACTTCTACTTCTACTTCTACTTCTACTTCTACTTCTACTTCTACTTCTACTTCTACTTCTACTTCTACTTCTACTTCTACTTCTACTTCTACTTCTACTTCTACTTCTACTTCTACTTCTACTTCTACTTCTACTTCTACTTCTACTTCTACTTCTACTTCTACTTCTACTTCTACTTCTACTTCTACTTCTACTTCTACTTCTACTTCTACTTCTACTTCTACTTCTACTTCTACTTCTACTTCTACTTCTACTTCTACTTCTACTTCTACTTCTACTTCTACTTCTACTTCTACTTCTACTTCTACTTCTACTTCTACTTCTACTTCTACTTCTACTTCTACTTCTACTTCTACTTCTACTTCTACTTCTACTTCTACTTCTACTTCTACTTCTACTTCTACTTCTACTTCTACTTCTACTTCTACTTCTACTTCTACTTCTACTTCTACTTCTACTTCTACTTCTACTTCTACTTCTACTTCTACTTCTACTTCTACTTCTACTTCTACTTCTACTTCTACTTCTACTTCTACTTCTACTTCTACTTCTACTTCTACTTCTACTTCTACTTCTACTTCTACTTCTACTTCTACTTCTACTTCTACTTCTACTTCTACTTCTACTTCTACTTCTACTTCTACTTCTACTTCTACTTCTACTTCTACTTCTACTTCTACTTCTACTTCTACTTCTACTTCTACTTCTACTTCTACTTCTACTTCTACTTCTACTTCTACTTCTACTTCTACTTCTACTTCTACTTCTACTTCTACTTCTACTTCTACTTCTACTTCTACTTCTACTTCTACTTCTACTTCTACTTCTACTTCTACTTCTACTTCTACTTCTACTTCTACTTCTACTTCTACTTCTACTTCTACTTCTACTTCTACTTCTACTTCTACTTCTACTTCTACTTCTACTTCTACTTCTACTTCTACTTCTACTTCTACTTCTACTTCTACTTCTACTTCTACTTCTACTTCTACTTCTACTTCTACTTCTACTTCTACTTCTACTTCTACTTCTACTTCTACTTCTACTTCTACTTCTACTTCTACTTCTACTTCTACTTCTACTTCTACTTCTACTTCTACTTCTACTTCTACTTCTACTTCTACTTCTACTTCTACTTCTACTTCTACTTCTACTTCTACTTCTACTTCTACTTCTACTTCTACTTCTACTTCTACTTCTACTTCTACTTCTACTTCTACTTCTACTTCTACTTCTACTTCTACTTCTACTTCTACTTCTACTTCTACTTCTACTTCTACTTCTACTTCTACTTCTACTTCTACTTCTACTTCTACTTCTACTTCTACTTCTACTTCTACTTCTACTTCTACTTCTACTTCTACTTCTACTTCTACTTCTACTTCTACTTCTACTTCTACTTCTACTTCTACTTCTACTTCTACTTCTACTTCTACTTCTACTTCTACTTCTACTTCTACTTCTACTTCTACTTCTACTTCTACTTCTACTTCTACTTCTACTTCTACTTCTACTTCTACTTCTACTTCTACTTCTACTTCTACTTCTACTTCTACTTCTACTTCTACTTCTACTTCTACTTCTACTTCTACTTCTACTTCTACTTCTACTTCTACTTCTACTTCTACTTCTACTTCTACTTCTACTTCTACTTCTACTTCTACTTCTACTTCTACTTCTACTTCTACTTCTACTTCTACTTCTACTTCTACTTCTACTTCTACTTCTACTTCTACTTCTACTTCTACTTCTACTTCTACTTCTACTTCTACTTCTACTTCTACTTCTACTTCTACTTCTACTTCTACTTCTACTTCTACTTCTACTTCTACTTCTACTTCTACTTCTACTTCTACTTCTACTTCTACTTCTACTTCTACTTCTACTTCTACTTCTACTTCTACTTCTACTTCTACTTCTACTTCTACTTCTACTTCTACTTCTACTTCTACTTCTACTTCTACTTCTACTTCTACTTCTACTTCTACTTCTACTTCTACTTCTACTTCTACTTCTACTTCTACTTCTACTTCTACTTCTACTTCTACTTCTACTTCTACTTCTACTTCTACTTCTACTTCTACTTCTACTTCTACTTCTACTTCTACTTCTACTTCTACTTCTACTTCTACTTCTACTTCTACTTCTACTTCTACTTCTACTTCTACTTCTACTTCTACTTCTACTTCTACTTCTACTTCTACTTCTACTTCTACTTCTACTTCTACTTCTACTTCTACTTCTACTTCTACTTCTACTTCTACTTCTACTTCTACTTCTACTTCTACTTCTACTTCTACTTCTACTTCTACTTCTACTTCTACTTCTACTTCTACTTCTACTTCTACTTCTACTTCTACTTCTACTTCTACTTCTACTTCTCTTCTACTTCTACTTCTACTTCTACTTCTACTTCTACTTCTACTTCTACTTCTACTTCTACTTCTACTTCTACTTCTACTTCTACTTCTACTTCTACTTCTACTTCTACTTCTACTTCTACTTCTACTTCTACTTCTACTTCTACTTCTACTTCTACTTCTACTTCTACTTCTACTTCTACTTCTACTTCTACTTCTACTTCTACTTCTACTTCTACTTCTACTTCTACTTCTACTTCTACTTCTACTTCTACTTCTACTTCTACTTCTACTTCTACTTCTACTTCTACTTCTACTTCTACTTCTACTTCTACTTCTACTTCTACTTCTACTTCTACTTCTACTTCTACTTCTACTTCTACTTCTACTTCTACTTCTACTTCTACTTCTACTTCTACTTCTACTTCTACTTCTACTTCTACTTCTACTTCTACTTCTACTTCTACTTCTACTTCTACTTCTACTTCTACTTCTACTTCTACTTCTACTTCTACTTCTACTTCTACTTCTACTTCTACTTCTACTTCTACTTCTACTTCTACTTCTACTTCTACTTCTACTTCTACTTCTACTTCTACTTCTACTTCTACTTCTACTTCTACTTCTACTTCTACTTCTACTTCTACTTCTACTTCTACTTCTACTTCTACTTCTACTTCTACTTCTACTTCTACTTCTACTTCTACTTCTACTTCTACTTCTACTTCTACTTCTACTTCTACTTCTACTTCTACTTCTACTTCTACTTCTACTTCTACTTCTACTTCTACTTCTACTTCTACTTCTATACTTCTACTTCTACTTCTACTTCTACTTCTACTTCTACTTCTACTTCTACTTCTACTTCTACTTCTACTTCTACTTCTACTTCTACTTCTACTTCTACTTCTACTTCTACTTCTACTTCTACTTCTACTTCTACTTCTACTTCTACTTCTACTTCTACTTCTACTTCTACTTCTACTTCTACTTCTACTTCTACTTCTACTTCTACTTCTACTTCTACTTCTACTTCTACTTCTACTTCTACTTCTACTTCTACTTCTACTTCTACTTCTACTTCTACTTCTACTTCTACTTCTACTTCTACTTCTACTTCTACTTCTACTTCTACTTCTACTTCTACTTCTACTTCTACTTCTACTTCTACTTCTACTTCTACTTCTACTTCTACTTCTACTTCTACTTCTACTTCTACTTCTACTTCTACTTCTACTTCTACTTCTACTTCTACTTCTACTTCTACTTCTACTTCTACTTCTACTTCTACTTCTACTTCTACTTCTACTTCTACTTCTACTTCTACTTCTACTTCTACTTCTACTTCTACTTCTACTTCTACTTCTACTTCTACTTCTACTTCTACTTCTACTTCTACTTCTACTTCTACTTCTACTTCTACTTCTACTTCTACTTCTACTTCTACTTCTACTTCTACTTCTACTTCTACTTCTACTTCTACTTCTACTTCTACTTCTACTTCTACTTCTACTTCTACTTCTACTTCTACTTCTACTTCTACTTCTACTTCTACTTCTACTTCTACTTCTACTTCTACTTCTACTTCTACTTCTACTTCTACTTCTACTTCTACTTCTACTTCTACTTCTACTTCTACTTCTACTTCTACTTCTACTTCTACTTCTACTTCTACTTCTACTTCTACTTCTACTTCTACTTCTACTTCTACTTCTACTTCTACTTCTACTTCTACTTCTACTTCTACTTCTACTTCTACTTCTACTTCTACTTCTACTTCTACTTCTACTTCTACTTCTACTTCTACTTCTACTTCTACTTCTACTTCTACTTCTACTTCTACTTCTACTTCTACTTCTACTTCTACTTCTACTTCTACTTCTACTTCTACTTCTACTTCTACTTCTACTTCTACTTCTACTTCTACTTCTACTTCTACTTCTACTTCTACTTCTACTTCTACTTCTACTTCTACTTCTACTTCTACTTCTACTTCTACTTCTACTTCTACTTCTACTTCTACTTCTACTTCTACTTCTACTTCTACTTCTACTTCTACTTCTACTTCTACTTCTACTTCTACTTCTACTTCTACTTCTACTTCTACTTCTACTTCTACTTCTACTTCTACTTCTACTTCTACTTCTACTTCTACTTCTAGTTTAGTTCTAGTTCTACTTCTACTTCTCCTTCTACTTCTCCTTCTCCTTCTACTTCTACTTCTACTTCCGCTTCCACTTCCACTTCCACTTCCACTTCCACTTCTACTTCCACTTCCACTTCCACTTCCACTTCCACTTCCACTTCCACTTCCACTTCCGCTTTCACTTCCACTTCCACTTCCACTTCCACTTCCACTTCCACTTCCACTTCCACTTCTACTTCTACTTCTACTTCTACTTCTACTTCTACTTCTACTTCTACTTCTACTTCTACTTCTACTTCTACTTCTACTTCTACTTCTACTTCTACTTCTACTTCTACTTCTACTTCTACTTCTACTTCTACTCCTACTTCTACTTCTACTTCTACTTCTACTTCTACTTCTACTTCTACTTCTACTTCTACTTCTACTTCTACTTCTACTTCTACTTCTACTTCTACTTCTACTTCTACTTCTACTTCTACTTCTACTTCTACTTCTACTTCTACTTCTACTTCTACTTCTACTTCTACTTCTACTTCTACTTCTACTTCTACTTCTACTTCTACTTCTACTTCTACTTCTACTTCTACTTCTACTTCTACTTCTACTTCTACTTCTACTTCTACTTCTACTTCTACTTCTACTTCTACTTCTACTTCTACTTCTACTTCTACTTCTACTTCTACTTCTACTTCTACTTCTACTTCTACTTCTACTTCTACTTCTACTTCTACTTCTACTTCTACTTCTACTTCTACTTCTACTTCTACTTCTACTTCTACTTCTACTTCTACTTCTACTTCTACTTCTACTTCTACTTCTACTTCTACTTCTACTTCTACTTCTACTTCTACTTCTACTTCTACTTCTACTTCTACTTCTACTTCTACTTCTACTTCTACTTCTACTTCTACTTCTACTTCTACTTCTACTTCTACTTCTACTTCTACTTCTACTTCTACTTCTACTTCTACTTCTACTTCTACTTCTACTTCTACTTCTACTTCTACTTCTACTTCTACTTCTACTTCTACTTCTACTTCTACTTCTACTTCTACTTCTACTTCTACTTCTACTTCTACTTCTACTTCTACTTCTACTTCTACTTCTACTTCTACTTCTACTTCTACTTCTACTTCTACTTCTACTTCTACTTCTACTTCTACTTCTACTTCTACTTCTACTTCTACTTCTACTTCTACTTCTACTTCTACTTCTACTTCTACTTCTACTTCTACTTCTACTTCTACTTCTACTTCTACTTCTACTTCTACTTCTACTTCTACTTCTACTTCTACTTCTACTTCTACTTCTACTTCTACTTCTACTTCTACTTCTACTTCTACTTCTACTTCTACTTCTACTTCTACTTCTACTTCTACTTCTACTTCTACTTCTACTTCTACTTCTACTTCTACTTCTACTTCTACTTCTACTTCTACTTCTACTTCTACTTCTACTTCTACTTCTACTTCTACTTCTACTTCTACTTCTACTTCTACTTCTACTTCTACTTCTACTTCTACTTCTACTTCTACTTCTACTTCTACTTCTACTTCTACTTCTACTTCTACTTCTACTTCTACTTCTACTTCTACTTCTACTTCTACTTCTACTTCTACTTCTACTTCTACTTCTACTTCTACTTCTACTTCTACTTCTACTTCTACTTCTACTTCTACTTCTACTTCTACTTCTACTTCTACTTCTACTTCTACTTCTACTTCTACTTCTACTTCTACTTCTACTTCTACTTCTACTTCTACTTCTACTTCTACTTCTACTTCTACTTCTACTTCTACTTCTACTTCTACTTCTACTTCTACTTCTACTTCTACTTCTACTTCTACTTCTACTTCTACTTCCTACTTCTACTTCTACTTCTACTTCTACTTCTACTTCTACTTCTACTTCTACTTCTACTTCTACTTCTACTTCTACTTCTACTTCTACTTCTACTTCTACTTCTACTTCTACTTCTACTTCTACTTCTACTTCTACTTCTCCTTCTCCTTCTACTTCTACTTCTACTTCTACTTCTCCTTCTCCTTCTACTTCTACTTCTACTTCTACTTCTACTTCTACTTCTACTTCTACTTCTACTTCTACTTCTACTTCTACTTCTACTTCTACTTCTACTTCTACTTCTACTTCTACTTCTACTTCTACTTCTACTTCTACTTCTACTTCTACTTCTACTTCTACTTCTACTTCTACTTCTACTTCTACTTCTACTTCTACTTCTACTTCTACTTCTACTTCTACTTCTACTTCTACTTCTACTTCTACTTCTACTTCTACTTCTACTTCTACTTCTACTTCTACTTCTACTTCTACTTCTACTTCTACTTCTACTTCTACTTCTAGTTTAGTTCTACTTCTACTTCTACTTCTACTTCTACTTCTCCTTCTCCTTCTACTTCTACTTCTACTTCTACTTCTACTTCTACTTCTACTTCTACTTCTACTTCTACTTCTACTTCTACTTCTACTTCTACTTCTACTTCTACTTCTACTTCTACTTCTACTTCTACTTCCACTTCCACTTCCACTTCCACTTCCACTTCCACTTCCACTTCCACTTCCACTTCCACTTCCACTTCCACTTCCGCTTTCACTTCCACTTCCACTTCCACTTCCACTTCCACTTCTACTTCTACTTCTACTTCTACTTCTACTTCTACTTCTACTTCTACTTCTACTTCTACTTCTACTTCTACTTCTACTTTTACTTCTACTTCTACTTCTACTTCTATTTCTACTTCTACTTCTACTTCTACTTCTACTCCTACTTCTACTTCTACTTCTACTTCTACTTCTACTTCTACTTCTACTTCTACTTCTACTTCTACTTCTACTTCTACTTCTACTTCTACTTCTACTTCTACTTCTACTTCTACTTCTACTTCTACTTCTACTTCTACTTCTACTTCTACTTCTACTTCTACTTCTACTTCTACTTCTACTTCTACTTCTACTTCTACTTCTACTTCTACTTCTACTTCTACTTCTACTTCTACTTCTACTTCTACTTCTACTTCTACTTCTACTTCTACTTCTACTTCTACTTCTACTTCTACTTCTACTTCTACTTCTACTTCTACTTCTACTTCTACTTCTACTTCTACTTCTACTTCTACTTCTACTTCTACTTCTACTTCTACTTCTACTTCTACTTCTACTTCTACTTCTACTTCTACTTCTACTTCTACTTCTACTTCTACTTCTACTTCTACTTCTACTTCTACTTCTACTTCTACTTCTACTTCTACTTCTACTTCTACTTCTACTTCTACTTCTACTTCTACTTCTACTTCTACTTCTACTTCTACTTCTACTTCTACTTCTACTTCTACTTCTACTTCTACTTCTACTTCTACTTCTACTTCTACTTCTACTTCTACTTCTACTTCTACTTCTACTTCTACTTCTACTTCTACTTCTACTTCTACTTCTACTTCTACTTCTACTTCTACTTCTACTTCTACTTCTACTTCTACTTCTACTTCTGCTTCTACTTCTACTTCTACTTCTACTTCTACTTCTACTTCTACTTCTACTTCTACTTCTACTTCTACTTCTACTTCTACTTCTACTTCTACTTCTACTTCTACTTCTACTTCTACTTCTACTTCTACTTCTACTTCTACTTCTACTTCTACTTCTACTTCTACTTCTACTTCTACTTCTACTTCTACTTCTACTTCTACTTCTACTTCTACTTCTACTTCTACTTCTACTTCTACTTCTACTTCTACTTCTACTTCTACTTCTACTTCTACTTCTACTTCTACTTCTACTTCTACTTCTACTTCTACTTCTACTTCTACTTCTACTTCTACTTCTACTTCTACTTCTACTTCTACTTCTACTTCTACTTCTACTTCTACTTCTACTTCTACTTCTACTTCTACTTCTACTTCTACTTCTACTTCTACTTCTACTTCTACTTCTACTTCTACTTCTACTTCTACTTCTACTTCTACTTCTACTTCTACTTCTACTTCTACTTCTACTTCTACTTCTACTTCTACTTCTACTTCTACTTCTACTTCTACTTCTACTTCTACTTCTACTTCTACTTCTATTTCTACTTCTACTTCTACTTCTACTTCTACTTCTCCTTCTACTTCTACTTCTACTTCTACTTCTACTTCTACTTCTACTTCTACTTCTACTTCTACTTCTACTTCTACTTCTACTTCTACTTCTACTTCTACTTCTACTTCTACTTCTACTTCTACTTCTACTTCTACTTCTACTTCTACTTCTACTTCTACATCTACATCTACATCTACATCTACTTCTACTTCTACTTCTACTTCTACTTCTACTTCTACTTATACTTCTACTTATACTTCTACTTCTACTTCTACTTCTACTTCTACTTCTA